>VZRW01005009.1:293772-367917 GCA_013398125.1 Aegotheles bennettii
TATTGAGATTCAGTCCTCTATTATTTTATTTTATTTTATTTTATTTTATTTTATTTTATTTTATTTATATAATCTTTCTTTACGATGGTGTCATCTATGTTTTAGAACCTCCACTTCATGGCAAAAATAAAAGCTCAAAGAAGGCAGGAAGGACGTCATCAGTGATAAATGTCAGAGCAATGAGGTTGCAACTAATTACATCATTGACTTTTAACAACTATTTGTCAAAAAGTAATGGCAAGAGTGACAGGAGGTGACTATGGAATGAAATTACCAATCAAAGAATAGAAATGAAAAAGGTGTCACAAATTATTTTCAGAGAGAGAGGTCATCCCTGTAAGGGAGTAGCCCTTCGGAAACAGAAAGTACAGCAGTAAAAATTACTGTGAATTATTTTCTCCTCCTTGAAGAAGACTGGGCCTCTCAGCCCACCGTCTTTTAGTAGTGGCAAAGACTCTGAAGTGGGAAGTTAAACACGTGAGAGATTTTATCTCCCTAGAAAAAACTGACAGAATCCAGGAACTTTTAACAGTAAGAAACCCTCTGAGAAGATAGAAAGCAAGTCTCTCATTCTGTGTACATTAGTAAATACACTTTCTAAATATTTGTACTATCCAGGATTAGAGTAGTTGTGCTAAAGAAAAGGAAAAAAAAAAAAGATAAGGGAATAAAATAGAGAAATAAATTAAACTTTCAAATTGTTTCCAATGGTTAATATAAAAGCAAACCAAATCAAAGGTGGGTGAGATGTCACCAGCATGTGAGCAGATAGAATGAGTTCAACAGAAAAGTTGACAGGAAAGTTTGAGACATCTCATCACTCAGTTTAGGATCTAGGAGGGTTAGATTATAGAACAGCTCATCCTGAGAACAGATCCATACAGTAAGAGGCCATTCCATAGAGAAAGCATTCAGCTTCTTAGACACAATGGTATTCTTTTGGTGAACCTATCTGTCTCTAGTTACTGTACCTAAATCACTTTTAAAAATGAGACCTAAGCTAGAAAGCACTTTCCTCAAAGTTTCGCTGGAAGTCAGTCATACTTTTTAAAAGGAAAAGCAGTATCTTGCTTTGTAACAAGAAACACTTTGAGAGCAAGAGGAAATTCTGGAATACACATACTCCCCGAAAGCAGAACCCTTTAGCAAGAAAACCACAGACTTCTGGCAGAGCTCATCTCAGGTTTCCAAATAACTTGAGGAGTGGCACACTGCAAAAAGTAAGTTTTACATGAATTCCTTCATACCTTTTAAATATTTGACTGAATTGTAGGAACAGTTAGCTCATGTCTTCTCTTCTGGGAACAGAGACTTTAAAGAGAAATTGTTATGTCATTTTTTTTTTTCAATATCATGGTTTGAATTATATCCATTAGCGTTAACTGCTTATTTATATCTTTCTCAACCAAGTATTAATTTCTTTAGCAGAAAAGGAAAAATTCACACTATCTTTGAAAATTTGTTTGAATTAATGCTGTTAAGAACTAACAAGAAAAAGAAAAAGATTTAACTTTATGAAGTTGTTACCACCATAGTCTCTTGGAAAAAAGATAAATAATCACAGTTATGACAAGCTTATAGAGACCTAGACTTTTCTAACTTCCCCTACTTCAGCTTTAATACTTTTACTGTAATGTAAAGGCCAAGGCAAATCTGTATGTTTTGCACTGGTTTTCCCCACAGGTCTAGTAAAAACCAAACCAAAAAAATCAACTAACCAATGAACCAAAAAAACCCAAAACAACCCAACAAACCCCACAGAAAAACCCAAGCTGATGAAAAACTGTGAAGTTCCAACAAAGAAAACCCTGGATTTCAATAATGACATCTAAGTAGTCAAAGTTCTCATTTTAAAGATGTTTGATTCATTTGCTGCTCCTCTTCTCAATGATGTCTTTCTTTTACTTTATTTTCAAAGAGATGAGTCTTGTTAAATCATACCGGTATCCTTATTCACTGAAGCATTATGGCAAAGGATCTCCATGGATATAATGATTAAACAGTTCAAGAAATGCCCATTCTTAAATCAGTCATTACTCCAAGTGTTCATTGCACTGATTGTATTTAACCACACAAATTAACAACACAACATTCCTTGCCTTTGTCATGCCCAGTTGTGGACACCATTTGCTCTCTGGCTCATGAACACATAGACAACTTTCCCCTTCAACCACAGTCACTCAGCATTTGTTTGAAAAAATCTAGTGAGCCATAAATCATAAGTAGCCCACACCCCACATCTGCAAGACCATTTAGATAAATCACATCATAATACTTCCAGTTATTCTTGAGGAAAAAGAGCTAATTTTTCCTAAAAGAGCTATCTGCATGTGAGCATCATACCCATATAGGTAGCTTTATTTTTAAATGTTATTGTGACTTTTGCCACTATTTATTCTGCTTTTTATTTCTTTAATTTTGACAATCCCATCATATCGCATTTCCTAATCTTTTGGCTAAGCCTGTATTCATGTGTCCTGTAGTGTTTTTGTCTTTTTGTATCCCTGGAATCTTTGTGAAATGTTCCAGCTTTTCATTTGAGAAATGATTTTTTGTTTTTTGGTGATGTAATGAAGCCCTCAGAGAAGTTCTTTACTGCCAAGTCCATTACACACTTTTATTAGCATTTATGCAACAATAGTCCATACAAAACCATCTATATATTTATATATATGTATATATAATATGTGCATATAAATTCAAACAGTGTAAGTGGAACAAATAACTGCTTACTCTTTACTATTTCAACCTTAAATAGCTCAGCTGTTTTCCCTTTTTTCTTATAAGTAATCACCTTTCCCATCTGAAACAAATTAACTCCTGGGGAGGATATGTTCTGAGAGCTTTCATATGGTCCTTGTTACCAGGGAAACTACTTCTTTTGTCAGTATGTGTTCTGAAGCTCACAGACATCGTAGATTGCTTTGTAACATCAGATGACAAGAGACAGCAAGAGCCAACTAGTTTGCATGTGGTTTCTGAGCAAAAAAAAAATAATTAGAGACTCTCGCAGCACTGGCCAACATTACTTATCCCAGACAGCTCTTCAAAACAGAGGTGTGCAAAATTGTGTGGTTTATTTATGTATTCAGCTTACTGTAGGTTGTTGAAACAAATGTTGTCCTGGGGGCAGATGAGGGGGATGCAGTGAAGAGCATCCCTTGGTGCTGGGGAGTCCTCTGCTGGGGGATGGCCTGTCAGGCATGTGCTGGAGGCCGCAGGGTCCAGGTTAAGAGTGCTGGAATAAGCCGCTGAAGGAAATCACTTCCCTTTGAGCAGGCTCTTCCTAGGTAGGTGCATCTCATCTTGAAAGTGATTTGTAACATTTATTTAGTTTTTGTCACTACACTGTGTGTATTTTTCTATAGTGTTAAGCCCAGGGCTTCCTCTTTATTTTCAGCAAACAAAGCGAACAGGCACAGTGGGGAAGTAAACCTGTGCTATGATTGCACGTAATAATAATTACTGCTGTTTCAGAAGTTTCTCTGGTTTATATTTTGAGTCTGTAACGAGGCCAATGCCCACACTGCATTGAGGGAGTAATTAAATTTACAAAGACTAGCAAACAGGATACAAAGTTGAGCCAATAGTTAGAAACAATGTGCCATTAATGGCTTCTGAACATCTCATCAAGGCTTGTTTGTCGTATGTCTTTACCAGTCTGCTTTTTTAACCATGTTACTTTGTCTAGAATTTTATTCAGAGGAGATGGTTTGTTTTAGAAGGTGCAAAAAGACTAGATTAATGGATCTAGAGCATTGTTTTCATTTTTTTTTTAAAAAAAAAAAGGAAAAAAGAAAAAAAATAATCTGGATAATCCATTTTCATTCTTTAAAAGACTAAAATAATAAAAACATGAACACTGGCTACAGAAGTGGAAATATCAGCTTAGTTTTAATCATAATCATTCCACCATCATTGCAATAGTCCTGATGAGTTGGAGTTCAGTATTTCGTGAAAGCCATGTATGAATATAACTGATGTTTCAGTCAGCAGCACCTAACCATGAATATTGGTTATGAGAACAGATCACAAAAAAATATAGCACATTGACAATACACATCAAAAAGTATTTGGAAAGAATCTGTACTATTAATCTGAACAGAGCACCAGGTAGTCGCTATTCAACAAGATGAATACAATCAGGAATGACAAATAATTGACAGCAGGCCAAATAAAATAAATGGGATTACAGAAATGGAAGAATAAGTGTTTAAAACCACTGCTCTTACTTAGGAGGCACCAGTTCCTGAGTTTTTATGCACATGATGGCAGTTAGTCCAAGAAAACCAGCGCAACTAAATAGCAAATTTATGAATGCATGTGGTATAATGGGGTGTAAATTATTTTCTTGTGATTGCTTATGATTTTCAACACATAACACTTTCCTATATCAGATTTGTATTTGTCAGAGGTACTTTGAATGGGCCTGATGCAGCAAAAAAAGGATGTGTGTTTTAATCTCATAACCATATACACAAGGAGAATTTTAGATAAATTCTCCTTTACATCTGATTTCAATCACAGAATCACAGAATCACAGAATCCTAGGGGTTGGAAGGGACCTCAAAAGATCATCTAGTCCAACCCCTCTGCCAGAGCAGGGTCACCTAGAATACATCACACAGGAACGCATCCAGACGGGTTTTGAATGTCTCCAGCGAAGGAGACTCCACAACCTCTCTGGGCAGCCTGTTCCAGTGCTCCGTCACTCGCACAGTGAAAAAGTTCTTCCTGATATTCACATGGAACCTCCTGTGCTCCAGTTTGCAACCATTGCCCCTTGTCCTATCATTGGTCATCACTGAAAAAAACTTGGCTCCATCGTCCTGACCCTCACCCTTTACATATTTGTAAACATGGATGAGGTCACCCCTCAGTCTCTTTTTCTCCAAGCTAAAAAGACCCAGATCCCTCAGCCTTTCCTCATAAGGGAGATGTTCCACTCCCTTCATCATCTTTGTGGCTCTGCGCTGGACTCTCTCAAGCAGTTCCCTGTCCTGCTTGAACCGTGGGGACCAGAACTGGACACAATACTCCAGATGTGGCCTCACTAAGGCAGAATAGAGGGGGAGGAGAACCTCTCTTGACCTACTAACCACCCCCCTTCTAATGCACCCCAGGATGCCATTGGCCTTCTTGGCCACAAGGGCACATTGCTGGCTCATGGTCATCCTCCTGTCCACCAGGACCCCCAGGTCCCTTTCTCCTACACTGCTCTCCAGCAGGTCAGCCCCCAGCCTGTACTGGTGCATGGTGTTGTTCTTCCCCAGATGCAAAACTCTGCACTTGCCCTTGATGAATTTCATTAAGTTTCTCCCTGCCCAACTCTCCAGCCTGTCTCAATAGGACAGAAGCATACGCTTCAGTGTTTTGTGAAAATGAAGATAACCCTACTTTCAGCTAAAATAATAGATATGTGGAGTATAAAACACAAAACCTCTTCCCATTGGGACATTGGGCAAAAATCCAAAGTAGCGTGTGTGAGAAGCTCAGGTGAGTTCTTCCTTGAATTCTGCAAAAACTGTATTTTCAGTCGAGTTTATAGCTAGCAGGTCCTGCAAGAGTACTGCAAAAGCAGAGCATTTAGACCCTGAGGGAAGAGAGAATGCTCTTCCCAATCTCTTTCAACCATAGTCTCCCTTGTCAATTAAGAGGATGTCAGCTGCTGTCAGCTAGAAACGTCTGTCAAGTCCTTAGTGTAGGATGCCTGAAGGGAGGATGCAGATTAAAGCAGTGTAAGAAAAACAGATGTTAGAGCATGAACTAGAGATGTTCTGAAATTCAAAGAGGTTATTCTGCCTTAATGTACTTAATTACAGAATTCCTTGTTGCTGTCATTAAAATTGAACCCTGCTGTTAGCTCATTCATCTATGCTCCAATTTCCATTAAAAAAATTTGGTTCTCTTAGGGGTGGTAGGACCACCTAGATTTCTTGATTCCTGAGTTGTTACATCAATAGGGGAAAAATATTCTCTTTACAATTCTGAACTATTCAGTGGTAAATGCAAAAAGGAAGTCCAGCTCTTAAATGCCAGGACTGGGGATTAGATGATCTAAATTTTATTACATTACTAAGATTTGTGATGAAAAACTAGCTCCCATGAAAATCTTGAAACTTTTGCTATTAACTTCAAAAGACCCTTGACTTCTCCCTGGCTGTTAAAATTGGAATTAGTAATTCAGGTCAGCCTTTTGAAAAGGCCTCAGAACTACAGATCCTAAGAGATTACAGAGATTACAAATATAAAGCATCCAGCACTGGTGAGCTCCTTTATGCAAATTCTGTACCTATCTTTTTTCTTCCTTGATTTTTCCATGTAGAAAACAGGAGAAATAATTTTGAGTTTTATGGAGAAGTTTTACTTATTGATATTAGATCATTAATTAGCTAAAATAAAACAGCATTTTAAAAAATGTCATTAAAAACCGCATGTGATTAATCTTGCTCTTCCTTTCTTCCCAAGTTAGGTCAAAACTGTATTTTCAGTTTTCTGTGTAATCTTCCAGTATTCAAATTTGTTCATTCTGGGATATAATGAAAAAGGGGAATATTTCAGTGAAATAAATTCTTTCTAAAACTTTTGAGAACTACACTGGAGACTTCCTTTCAGTAAAATTGAAACTGTTTTTTAAGGAATGTAAAAAAAACCAAAACAAGAACAAATGAACTTTTATTTTTTTATGAATCTTGTAAAAACACATTTTCATGAAAACATTTTGTTTCCAACCAAGCAGCATATCCAGACAGAATATTCCCACCTATCTCAAGTCATAAGAAGAAAACAAAGTCAAGGACAATGTAAACCTAATATTTCAAATTTCCAGAAAACAGAGTAAAAAGAGTCAGGATTTATTTTTGCCACATAAATATTTAAGTTAAATATAGACATGGAAAGGTCAAACTTGCACCTACAGGAAGTCCAGGAACAATCTGAGCTTCCTTTTCAGATTTTGAATGAAATTAGGTAAAGATGTCTTTAAATGTGGTTAAGGATGGAGGAGAGGAACACCCATTCCTGTGGAGACACTCTATGGAACAAGACCGAAGCTCCTGAAAGGCACTTGGGTAGACTTCTATATGCCAGAAATTATGAGTCATGTGTCTGAGACAGTGTGAAACTGAAGAGACTGGAGAAAAAAGGCTGCTAGAACCACAGAACTTCAAGTATTTATGTCCATTTAATATAAATATCAGCATAAAAATCCTGGCACCAGAAAACAACATTGTATTATCACATTAGAACTGCATTATTACAGTGTGCTGTTCAGTTTTTCATAGACCCAGCTCAGTAATTTTTGTCTAAAATTTTATCTGACTTTTTGTTTTCCATTATAGGACATTCACTCCAATACTCTGAATAGTTTCTACATAATTCCTGAATGGTATTTTACACTTCTCCAGATATTCTCTGACTGAGTACAAATGCTGCAGGGTATCACATCTGAAGGAATTCTGTATTTTCATTCAGGAACTTAAATAACTGACTGCCTCTTAAAGAGATGGTTCTTGTTTGTGTATATAAAAAATGTGATCAAGTTTTCAAATGTTCTCTGTACTTAAAATCTGGAATAAGAACTATAGGATATACTAAATATTTCTAGAAAGCAGTTAGGAAAATCAGTGGAAGTAAAGCACTTCCGTGAGTTTGATTTGCGTTGCGTGAGTTGATTACTTTTGAAAATCAGTGCATCTGATTTTTTCAATCACTCTCCCAATATATCTGCCACAGAGGTACCTGCAACTGTGATCTGTTTTGGTCAGCATTCCTACCAGTAAATCCACATGCTAGGGTACTGCTGAATAGTGAGCACAGCAAGATTAGGAAAGGAGTCAAAGCAGAATAATTTGAAAATTCCAATATTCATAGAATGACATGAGAAAATGTTTCCACAGCTTGTTGTCACAACAAATTGCAAATGCCGCTTCAGAAAGTGTTTTTCAGTTTTAGAAACTAGGTTGCTGAAATAAAATGAAAAATGTTTATTTATTCTTTAGTTGAAGCATAACTTAAAATCATTTTGGCATGGACTATCTGCAAAGATATAACATATTTGGATGGCAGGGTCCCTTGCACAAAGGCCAGGGTTTTTTGCTGGGAGAAAAATACACAGAACACAGCAGGAGGGCAACTGAATGCTGGTTAATGGCAGCTTGAGAGAGATATTCACAGTATTTAGCAGTTAGAAGAGAGAAAATGGAAAGAAAATGAGGAATCTCCATACCACCAGAAATCTTTTTTTTTTAACAGATCACTGTGTCGTTTCTAGCCTATGTATTCACTCCAATGCCTTCAGCCAAAGTTCAAAGGCATCAGTAAAAAAGAGACTAAAAGGAAATCTGATATGCAAAAACCCCACAGATGTCCCCCTAAAACAAAACAAAACAAAAACAAAACCCAAAACCCCTAGAAGCAACATTAGCTGACCCTTAGTGTATTCAATTGAAGTCTGAACAGAGTCTGGCTGTACCGTATCTGCAGAAGAACAGCTTCCAGATTTGGCCTTTGGCATGTAATCTAAAAGTGCTTTCAGTAGTAAAATATACCCAGGACAGTATATCAAGGTATTACTCCAGAAGTGACCTTGGTAGGAAACATGAAACAGCACAGGGAGGTGGTGCATTCTGTACATCTCAGAAAAATCTGAGTCGGTCCATCTTGGAAGATACAATGCTGAGTTTTTTAACTGATCTCAGTGAATGTTGGGTTGGTATTGTACATGAACAAAGCAATATATTTGCTTCTTTGGTGTTTTAGAAGATTTTGCAAAGGTTAGTCAAAAGAAGGCGGGAGAAGTCACCTCATGCACTTCTAAAGAGACCAGTAACAAAGAGAAATCCTCAAAAGAAAAACAGTGTTCCTTTAATTGTCCCTTCTCTGCTTAAATGACCACTGTAACTTTCTCATTAACAATGTTAAATTTACCCTGAAAAAAAGAAGGAAGAGAAAAGCAGCATTTGTAAAAAGAAGTGTTATTCAAATAGGTAATTTAATTATAAAAATGTATTCTGGAAATCTGTAAATCCATTCACATAGACAGGTGCTTCTAACGTTGTTGAAACTGCTAAAATATAGGTGTAAACATTTTCAACACTGACAAACTAAGAAAGAAATATTCTGTTCACTTTTTTCCCTCCCACAGCTTCCATGAATCTTTCCCAAGCACAATGGAGGATGGGAAACAGCTTAGGAAGGGCTCTTATTTCACATCAAAATCTTTCACTTTGTACTTCATTGTTATTTCTCATAAGATGTGGCCTCTGTTAGCTCAAAAACACATTTTCCCTGTTATTTCTTTTATATCCTTCCAACAGTTAGAGATCACAGAATCACAGAATCACAGAATTCTAGGGGTTGGAAGGGACCTCGAAGGATCACCTAGTCCAACCCCCCTGCCAGAGCAAGGTCACCTGGTGCAGTGTGGGGAAAAACTGGCATGATTTTTTTCTGACAAACAGACCAAAGGCCAAATCTGGAAGCTGTTCTTCTGCAGATACGGTACAGCCAGTATAATTTTGTATCATCTGTACTGCTAGAAGTGACTTTTTTTCTTCAAAACCTATATTTTTGTTTTAAAAGGAAAAAACCCACCCCCAAACTTTATATGGCATTTCATATTTTCAAAACACTTCTGTAACTGCTGTACTTTCATCAGTTTAAACCAGCAAGGTTGGAGTACATTTGATCAACACTGATATACTGTCTTGTTACAGAGATCCATTTCTCAGTGAATAAATATAAAATGCCTATCTTTTCACATAAGCTGCTTGAGCACTGAATTTAATATGGTGTAGTAAATATTTCAGCATCTGAAGCTTTTCTCTGTAAGGCATGATCCTAAGATGTTAAAATCTCTGGATATTTTCCACTTAGGGTGAGAGCAATGTATCTCCCCCAAGTTTCCCATCTAATCCTATGCTCTATCCACTAGTCATTTCTATTCCTTCAAACCACAAGAAATCAACTGTTCCAGTCACTGACACTTCCACCACTTGCATTTGTTAACCCGCAGAGCTGACAATGTGGAACCAGTCATTTTTTTTTTGTTTTAATGGTACAAAGAATTTATATTTGCAGTTACAAACAGAAAGAGTTTCTTCAGAAATGATCAGGCCTTATAAAACCTGTAGGTACAAACCAAAAGATTTACAGATTTTCTCTTGGGACCTCTGAACTTTTCCTGCAGCCATCTCTAGCCTGCTTTGCTTCTACTCCCAAAGGTTCCTCATACTCTCTCCTCTGTTTCCACATCTCCTCACATCTCTGCTTACCTCCATTTTGCTGGCCAGCCTGCATGGTGGCTTTTTGGAGCCAGAATTATGCCAGCATCTCCCTTGGGGGGAGGCAGAAGGAAGCATTAAACTCTAATTTTCAGAAAATTTATTTGAAATTAATGTTTTTGGCAATTCTGTCTTTCTATAAATTTGGCTGAAATTACTGAATGCGTTCAGAAGCCCTCACAAGGGCATCACATATATCCACCCAGATTTGATTCAGAGGTACAATGTTTCTGTAAGTCCCCTTTCCTTCCTTGGCATGCCTAATAATACCACAGGCTTCATAACCTCCATGTATGCTGCTGGGGAGGTCTGCTTAATATCCTGTCTGAATAGGAGCTGCATGATGAGTTTATATAGCATTTTGTATAGCACAGGGGGAATGTTACTGTAGTTGTAGAGTTTGTTGCATAAAGGTGTGGATCTACAAAAGTGGTCATGTGTAAAAGACTTTCTCCAAACCTAATTTTCTGACTAGGTCATCTGTCCTTTGGTTGCTCTTATTAGGCAGCCAAACGACAGATCTCACCTATTCCAGCATACATAACACAGTACTTCCACACAATTCGATGAATATGTGCTAATCAATGAGAATAGAATCAGCCCCTGTGTATTTTTTGTGGAAATATTTGAGATAGCATCAGTAAATTGCTTCTGTAAGATAACTGAATTGAAGCTTAGTTTTGACCCTCTTTAAGACAAAATACCCTTTGAATTCACTAGGTCCCTGGATTTCATCCATAATCCATACTTATCAATTTCACCAAATGCTATTCATCCAATGAGTCATGTCATAAAATGCCAGGTAAAGTAATTGATTCTCTAGACAAGGCTTAATGGAAAGAAGAAAACAGGTTAGGGTAATTTTTTTTCAGTATTTGAAACTGATTAAAGGCTGACACTATTAAACTTTTCCTATATTGAAATCTACAGTGTAATGCACCTGTCACTAAAGCCTCCAGATTTAAATCTCTGGATACATTACACTGTAAAAAGTTCTGCAGCCTGGTGAAACTGTAGGGTCATAATTCATTTGCATCAACCACACTGAAGTATCTGAGAGAGATCTCAAACTAGATGGGGTATATGTGTGTTGGGTCAGCAGTTTTTCCTTAATTTCATTACACATAACATTGGACTAGAGTATAGCAACCATGAGGAGATGCTGAGTTTTGTTGTAGGGTGATAAGCTCAGACTATTTGCTCTGTATATATAAATAAGTGCCCCTCCGAAAGAGAACATTTTGTGTTCTACTGATGGGCTTCCTTGTTGGCTTGTAGTCTCTTCTCCATTGCTGCAAGTCTTTAAGTGAGCTTTCTCACTCTCTCTTCCAGTTCCAGGTGAATTTTCTTCAGTATGAAAATGCATACTCATGTTCGGCATGAGAACACACTACTGGATGATGGGAGGTGGTGAACACATCCATCCCAGGATTATTTAATGTAGTTTTTGAAGAAGATTTCTCAAAGACGTATAGCTGCTGGCTTCTTGAGGACATAACCAACAAGTGGTGGTCCGCCCAAGGGTACCACTGCAGCCGGACCAGCACCACTAGGTGTCAGCGCAGCGCCACACATAGCAATTATGGTAAGTGACGCAGTGACGGCTGCGTAATTAGCAGAAATACTTTAAAATGTGTTCTCTTCCCTTTCTAATGCTCTTGAGTTAGTTTGGTATTTTTAAAAAAATTATTGCTGTCCTTCCATTTCCTCCCTTTTTAATTATTTTCGCAATTTGGTAGTCAAACAACCTGGCAGCCATGACATTTTCTGTATGTCAGCTATGATGTCAGAGCAAATGCCATATTAACACACCTCAGACTTTCCTTTCACTAGAACTGTATTCTTCTGTAAAACTTCCAGCATCAAGCATGAAGCAGAAGGGTTAACCAGACACCACAATCCTACTTGAACATATTTCCTGAAAAATATAGCCATACATTATTCTTTTTTGATTTGGTGTAATAATCTGTTATCTTTTGTCATGCATGTTACAATGATTTCATGCATGAGTGGAAAAGATGGATGATTTATTAGGAGAGCTCTATTCATCCTTCTGAGCAGGCTTGGGTTTGAAATTGATGTGTGCTTAAAGAAATACAATCTCTCAGGTCACAGTTATGAAAATACATTCCTGGTTGCAGCTTCATTAAAGGTTTTCTTCTAAGAAAATACAGGCAAAAGAAACCTTAACTGTTGCTCGTTTTTGCATTCTACACAAAAGATGATACTAATGAATGATTTAACCTGAATCATTTTCTACAGCTTCTGTTCCTGCCTTTGTATTGATTTCCATTATTCATCCATAATTATGGTATGGGGTGTTATAAAATGGGATTTGATTTTTGAAACATTGCTTGTAACTGGCTACCCTTCAAAGTTGGAAAAACTGAGGCACAGGTTTAATTATACCAGTCTGTCACCAAGCATTTTTTGGAAATATTTTTAGTAGGACTTAAAAACCCATTAAAATATAATTATATTGTGAGGCCGATAATTCTGCTCTAATTAACATCTCCTTGCAGTAATGATAAATCACCATTCAATATGGTGGTGTGGATATTTCTAAATTGTAAGCCCTGAGTAATTTGAATGTTGCTGCCAAGATACAGCCACCCATATTAATGGAAAGCTGATTAAGGACACTTTCTCTGAATAGATTGGTGAAAGTAGAAGCAAAACCTCTGTGACTTAATGAGATGGCCTCCCTTCAAGAAAGTCTTGTGGTGCTAAAGTCAAAGGTTTTGTTTAGAGACTCATCAAATCATGGTGGTGGTTTACTTTTAAAGAGCAGGTCAGTGGTAGACACAAAGACTAAAATTCTATTTGCTCTTCTACTTTATTTTTATAATGTAGGCTTCACTATGAACAGCAAGCTGACATGGAAAGGCTGGATTGCTGACCCACCCAACCTGTACACTTAGATTGTCTCTGTGGGTGATTGGAAATTCACTGTCTTTGTGTCTACTTGTTCTGAAATACAGCCTCTGAACTGAGAAGAAACTGCATTCACAGCTCTTGCGTGCTTTCATTATTTTACATATGACCATGGGTGATTGTTGATTTTTTTAAAGGGAGTTGGAAATCTTGGTTATTTCCACCAAATCAAACCCAAAGATATTTTCACTTAAAAAAAATGGAATTTAAAAGTGAATGTCACCAGCCCAGGTGTTACCAACATGTAAAGATATGGAATAAAAACTTAAGTCACTGAAATAATAAAATCCCTTTGATATGCTCTGCACTGATCACTGCCATTTAGAAAAGACCTTGTGGTTATGATAGATATTTCTAGGAAAACATCAGTTCAGTGCTCAGAAGCTGTGAAGAAGCAAATCGAGTGTTGAAAATTATTAGAGAAAATATAGAGAATGAAATAGAGAACATTATTGAAACACTCTACAAATCCATGGGGAGCTCACATCTTGAATAACAGGTATAATTCCAGTCATCCCATTGTGAAAAGTATATAGTAGAACTGGAACAGGTACAGAAAAAAGGCAACAAGTATGATCAAAATTATTTAATGTTTTTCATTAAAAGGGTCAACAAGCATACTTCACCTCTCCAACCTAAAAATACATGGGGGAGAACTGATAAAGTTCTGTAAAATCATGAATGGCATTGAACAGGTGAATAGAGAGCAACAAATCACTGTCTTACAGTACAAAAGCTGGGAGCATAAAAAGAAACAATGCAAGACAGTTTGAAATAAGTAAAAGGATAAGACTTTTTCAGATAACACTTGCTTAAACTATGGAATTCCTTGCATAAGGTATTATGTATGCTTGAAAAAGCATTTGGACAGTGTCTTGAAACAAAAAAGCCACAAAGTGATCTTAAGTCTGTGGGTCTCTGTGATTTCATATAGAGCTTTGCTTGTGGGTAATACTACTGTCTGAGGCCCATCACGCTCATTTCAGTGCAGTGCATTGAAATTGAGTTTGTTGCAAACCAAGCCACATAAGTTTTAATAACTGTGGCTAGGTCAGATTCTGCCAGGAGAAGGTCCAATCTCATGGCTGGCCATAAATGAAAGAAGATGTTTTTGGCAACTTTTGTCATATGGTGTAACGAGAAATGCAGAAAGATGCTGAGACTGCTTGCCATCTTTAAAAATGAGAAACGAGAGCAGCTGTCCCTCAAGCAAAAATATTATTACAGTGTTGGTTGTTTGTCCAAAATGTTTTCCTCTGCCTATCAATATTGCTTTTATTGTACCCAAGTTTAGTTCAGCCAGCTGTTCCTAGTCATAACCACTAATCCCTCTTAGGTTCCCAGACAGCTGAAGAGGGGTAGTTTATTGCAATTTGTTTTATTGGATGGCAATAAATAGAAAGTTAGTTTACTGAATGAGAAAGTGATGTAGAGCTGAATGTCACAGTGTATCCCTAGCATTTCTGTTTATTAAGTATGACAGACTCCCAAGAGAAGTTGCACAGATGTTAAATATGAATGAAAGGAGAGAAAGGGTTTGTTGCTTTCTACATAAGAAAATTTTCCTGACACCTTGGCATTTCCAGTCCACCACTTTGGAAGTCATATTTACCACTGCTCTCTGCAAACCTGACAGACAGCAGTGAGTTTTAGATTTTTAAGATTTTTTTTCATCAGTGTCTTCTCTTTCATGTCTTACAGAGTAGCCATATTTAAATGTGTCCTTAGGTTTCACTGGTCTAGGACATCTAATATAATCAGAAAAGAATAGGATGTTATAATTTTTTTTTTACAACTTTGATGGTAAACAACCTAACAATAATCTCTAGGAGGCTATTTTTCCTTTGTCTACCTTTCAGAAGCACCAGCTTCAAATAAGCATAAGGACAACTACAAATCCTTAAATTGCTATAAACTTGTTTTCTTGGGTTACAATTACCTCCCTTGGTGCACCAAAAGTGCAGAACTCGAGTTTTTAATTCAGCAGGTTTAATAATTACCACTTCAGTGTGACTCTCATAATACTGCTGTCTCTGAAGGTGTCAATCTGACCTATTGATTTCCTCAGCATTTTGTGGCTTGTTCTGATATGAGCACAGATTTTTGTGGTCATCTTGGTGCAATGACAGTCAATACGCTCTGCCAGCACTCTGTTATTGAAACCTTTTACCTAGTTGTCAGATAGTATTGCCTGGAAAGGTCCTGATCGAGCTGTGGTGCCGGTTTATACTGAAGGCTTTTCAAGGAGTTACTCGCTCCACTGTGAATGCTTCAGTTCACTGTGTATTGTTTGTTTGCTTAGCCTTGTTCTTCCCCTTAAATTATGCATTAAATATAAGTCTGCATCCAGGTACAGCACAAAGACAATGCTGTACTTATAGCAGATGGCAACCCAGAGAGATGATGTAATGTTTTTGGACTGTCTCAGCTCCCTGGAGTGAGACAGGTTGGAATTCCCCCAGAGTAAAAGATCTGTCCCCCTGTGAGATACAAACATGTTAACATAGCCTAAGACTTGTGACAAGCAGTGCTGCATGTGCTGGCAGAACTCCTTTCTGTTCTTTAAGGAGCGATAAATAAATAGCTCCCCAAGTTCTCAAATGCACTCTATACATTCATCTCATTATATACTGCTGGTCTGCCCTTTTGAAGAGCCCAGCTTTGCTGCCCTGTCAGAAAACTGAGTGTGAAGGGTGAGCTCTTTTACCTGACACTTCCCTTGAAGCTGGACAAAACATTTTGCTGCTTAATCTTTACCAGTGGCAGATGGGTCTTGCCTCTGGTACTGGCTCAGCTTCATCTTACCTCACCTCCTTCGCTGCCCGTTCACCTCAATCTGTGTATATCAGGAAATCAGAAACTGTGTGCCCCTCTCTGTTTCCTTTCTTTGAAATGAGTGATAGGAAATGCTATTTGAATCCTTCACAGTACACATCCCAAAATATGCTATCACCAAAACTTTTGGTCCCTACTGCCCAACTGATCTAATCATACAGGAGGGCTGGACCTCTTGGGGAGGTCACTGTCAAAGACAAGGTGACACTGAGCATCCCCCCATCTGTTAGCACCGGGTGGAGGAAAAGCTCCACATGAGCCGGCAATGTGTGCTTGCAGCCCAGATAGCAAACTGTATCCTGGACTGCATCAAAAGAAGCTCGGCCAGCAGGTTGAGGGAGGTGATTCTCCCCCTCTACTTTGCTCTCATGAGACCTCACCTGGAGTACTGTGTCCAGTTCTGGAGTCCCCAACATAAGAAGGACATGGAGCTGTTTGATTGAGTCCAGAGGAGGGCCATGAAGATGATCAGCAGTCTGGAGCAGCTCTCCTATGAAGACAGGTCTGAGGGAGTTGGGGTTGTTCAGCCTGGAGAAGAGAAGGCTCTGGGAAGATCTTACTGCAACCTTTCAGTAGTTAAAGAGGGCCTACAAGAGAGGTGGGGACAAACTTTTCAGCAGGGCCTGTAGTGATAGAACAAGGGGTAAAGGTTTTAAAATGAAAGAGGGTAGATTCAGACTAGGTAGAAGGAAGAATATTTTTACAACGATGGTGGTGAGACACTGAAACAGGTTGCCCAGAAAGGAGATAAAAGTCCCATCCCTGGAAACATTCAAGGTCAGGTTTGATTGGGCTCTGAGAAAATTGATCTAGTTGAAGATGTCCCTGCTCATTGCAGGGGGGTTGGACTAAATGACCTTTAAAATCCCCTTCCAACCCAAATCATTCTACGATTCTATGAAATCCCCTGCAAACACCTCTGCCCTTCAGCCTCTGATGGCACATGCACAAGAGCTCTGCTCTGGCCTCTTGTAGAAGGGAAAGAAGAGAGGAGATAGGGAGAAGGATGGACAAATAAGGCTCACCCTCAATCCCTTGTTCTCTGACACTATGCATGTGGCCCCATCTCTGGGAACTGGAAAGCAGAGAGACGCAAGGCAGTACCGTGCAGGGCCAGACACATCCTTGCAGAGTGCTTCAGGACAGTGCACAGCACTGGTGCTACCAATCTTGCAGTAGAAATGGCACCTAATACTGAAGACTTTGGAATTTTGAACTACAAATATATTTATGTCTTGTGTAGTTCTACTCCAAGGCAGGTGTCCTGCATGGGTTGAATGATACTTCAGCTTTTGCTCTATTTCCTTTCATTGTTGAATAAGACAATAAACAGTGGTTGAAAGGCTACAAGGCCACCTCATCCCTGTATCCAATCATGAAAACAGCCATATTTATATTGTTCCCTATATTTTCTCATAAACTCTGCAAGCATGAAGTACCCTACTTCTTTCCCATGTCTGAAAGGATTAAAACCGGCAGGTAGAAATTCAATCAAATGCTCTTTCAGAGAAGCAGATAAAAATTGATTTGTCCTTTAGGATACCTGTAAACTGAAAGTCTATTGCAGAAGAATAAAAGCTTCCAAAAGAGTTTCTACAGATCCATTCATGCATATAAGTCTGAGTTTCTTACCACTAAGGACAGTAAGGAAAATAAGGAAAGAGTAAGGAAAGTTAACATAAATTACCTGTCAATATGAAGTCAAAGAGGATTAAAACTACACAGATACATGCACTCAGGAGTACACTATCCTTAGATCACTCCAGCTTCTAGTTACCTCACACCTGAATTCATCCCCATGATCTTTAAAGCACTTAAACACATGCATGTGGAAATAAAATCCTTAGCTGAATTTTTCTGAACGATCCCATGTACAGAGGATCTTACAATAAAATTGATTAGGATTTGTTCAGAAAATGACACTGAGGTATAAATTATGTTCTGCACTTACTCACAAGGTTTCTGTTCTTTGAAATTCCTCCTAGACTAACAAACATCAGCGGAAATGAGGAGAGCCTGTCACTGAGGTGATAAGGCTAACAGACAGCTTAATTATCTTGACCAAGGAGAATTTCCTTGTTTGGACAATCAGAAGTGAGGATGCCAGATTGCTTTTACTATCCCAGCATTAATTATATATATTATAATAGTCAGGACACAGTATTTTCCAGTCACTGTCTTCAGGAAAATGGATGTTGGGAATTGTGTTAGAAATAAATGCTAAGAAATGAGTTCTCTGGAACAACTAAACGTTTCATATTGTGGAGATAAGCTGTATAGAACTGTCTGAATCATTTGAAACAAAGAGGCCCATCTGTTTGCATGGAGAGCAAATGATGACCAGGTGCATCTCAGCTGGAAAATCAGAGCATGAGCATAGCCTACTGGATTGTAGTAAAACTGCATTAGCAGTAATTGCTTTTGAAAGGAGCTTTGCTGCTTAAGCTTTTACATGAAATGCAAAAATTTTCCCTCCTTGCATCTTTTGCATGTTGTCCTAATGGAAAATCAACAAGAAACAATTGATCCCCTAATTAGTGAGTTACTAAAGCTACTGCTAACACTCCACACTGCATCTTGGTTTAAATAAAAATGAATTTGCTTGTTTTATTGATTATTTCAAGAAACACCATGAGTTATGTGTCTCCTCATGGCCCCGTGAAGTAAAGGCTCGCTCAATTTTACATATTAATAAATTAGAGCAATGTAGTCATCCACATACAGATATTCTGGATAGGACAGAAGGAAACCAAACAAATACATGTTAAACTAGTTCATTAAGGGAATTAAAATTACTAAAGAAATTCCAGTTCTACTAAGTGGCTTTAACTAAAACTAAATTCACTGTCTTGTATGTGAGCATGAGCTATGAAATATGACAATAATAGCTCACAAGTCAGGATTATTTTTTTTGCTTTTGCAGTACCCTTTTGTTCAGTTAAGTACAATTTCTAGTCCTTCTAGCTTTGGCAGCTTTTAGTTCTTTCCTAGAGCAAAACTTGCATCACTCATAAAAAAATCTTGTATCTTAGCAGGGAATGGATCTGCCACTGCATCACAGGCTTCTGAAGTGAGGGCTTCCTCATCTCAGCACCGTGGCATTGTGTACCTCTTTAATACCTCACAGTAACTACTTGCTTCTCTTTAAACAGAGTTCACAAAGACCATTTAGTCTTTATTGTTTGGCTTGCATGTCTGTGAATCTTTGTCACATCTCACCTACCACTGTATGAAAATAGCAGCTTCGCTGGAAACAGACAGGGCAGTGCCTGCACAAAGAGACAACACGGAGCTGGACGGCTCGGTGCATCACAACTTAGCAGACAGGTGAATGAACAGACTGAAAGCCTCCTACGATGACTTGGGTGTTTAGCCACATCTTCTGGTTTTGAGGTGCTTTTGTGAGCAAAGTCTATGAAATGTGACACATTATCAGTTAATAATAATTTTGTCTACCAAAAGCAACAGCTAATTTATTTTCTTTGCAAAATACTTACTTTAACCTTAAATCATATAAGCATATACAGCATATAGATGTTAAGAGACAGAATTGCATGCTAACCCGAGGATCTTCAAAGTTGTTATCAAATCTCTCAGAGTAGATGGGAGGCTGATAACATGCTCATTGTCTTTGGCTTGCTTCAGTTTCCTTACTTTCAATCTCATTGCTGATCTCCAGCAGCTTCTCTGCTTGCAATTCTTATTTGACCTTTTTGTTGCAAAGTTATTGTGAAGGCTTTAAATAGTTCTTTATGAGTTCTCAGTGGGTATTTCAATCTGAAATTCAGGAACAGTTCTTGTTATAATCCTAAGAATCAGCATATACAAGCTGACCTGCAGCTTAGTGTTCATTTCAGTCCCAAATGTCTTTTGTCTCTCACAGTAGGTATAGAAGAGCACAGTATAAGGAAGAAAACTGTTTATTAAAACTGCTGTGAAACAAGAATTAGGGGCCTAGCGTGAAACTTCGAATTCTTAAACGGAAATGTCCTTGCTGTAAGTTTAAACTTTTCCACTACTGCTAACGTTACAATGATAAATATTTATTTTGCCCAAAGGAAGTAGTATCATGTATTTTAATCCCACATTTCTTCTAAATCAGTGCAGTTGTAGTAAATGCAGATTATCAATAAGTTTTAATTTTTCTCCTAGAAAATGATCTCCATATTGAAAATGCATTTGTGCTATCAGAGCTTGGGTGAATTAATCATATCCTCAAATTGCAAAACAAAACTCTTTCAATTTTATTGCTGAGAACAAAGAAGCAGACTGTGCAACTAGCACTTGCAACAAATGAAAATCTGAAGATTAAATAGTATTGTGATCTTTTTCCTGATGTTGATTAGCAATTTATTTGTTCAAATGAGCTTGAACAACTATATTAGAATGCTTTTTATGTTCATGGATGTGTTCTTTAAAAAACATTATTAATCATTATGAGGAATGGAAAATAAATAAGAATATTAAAAAATATTTGGAAAAAAATAAATGGGAATATTTGGACCAGACTATTTTTTTCTAATTTTTGCAGTGATGACCATTAAAGTGAGAATTATGGGAGTATTTCTCTTTTAACAGAAAGCTTCTGAAACCTCATATTCCTGCACAGCAAGATAGATAAGCTCTGTTATACAAATAATCATTGTTGTTGTCACTCTCCACATAGTCCCACTTTTATTTTTATTTTTAAATTGACACCTTTCCTTCTACTATTCATTCCATTTCATCACCAGTTCATGTTTTTTGCTTCCTATTTATCAGAAAGCAGGAAAAGAATTATTCTCATAACCAGGAGTTACGAATGTCACTTAGACAAAAGCTCACACAAATAAAACATAGTATTGAAACATGTAGTAGCCTGTTGATGGTTTGTAGTACAGCAAATGTGCTTTCTTTAAAAGTCTTCAGTTAAAGCAGTAGCAATGTGAATATTTCTTTGACTTAAAATGTTTCACCTCTAGCATTTTATCTTTAAATTTTCCCATCCATTTAAATAAACAGCTTTTAATCACATTTCTAAGGTAATGATTTGCAATGACACAGTGGCAGTGAATCAGGTGCATTGCCCATCAGCTGTGAAATCTTGGATGATTTCAGGCAGAATCTTGTAATAGGCTGAATTAGCTACAGTCCTTTTTGCTAGTTAATTCATGCTACTGCATTTTAAATAGCATTAGACTATTTTATGCAGCCACACCCTTTATCTCCACTTTCTCGCTGGCCCGGGAAATGTTATATAACTGCCACTTCATTCTGTGTTAAAAGAAATTGTAACTCCCTTCTCTAGGCTAAGACACTCCAATCTGTATCTTGGTGCTAAGGGGTACGAAATTGAAACATACACAGTACCTTCTGTCCTTTTACCCACATGAGATCAAGAGCATCACTCTTGTGACTCTCTTATTTCTACCCCCAAACCTGAATAACAGCTTTAAACATTATCTGATACAGCAGGCCTCATATAGTCCTTAAAATCACTGTACTTTGCACTTCATTTTAATAGTGATGAACAAAGGACTTAGAAAAAGTCTTTGTTGACCATAAATTAACATGAGCTGCCCAGGTTTTGTTACAAAAAATATATGACTAGTAGCTCTGTTCAGACTGAATGGAACAAATCCCTGGGGATGTACTTATCAAAACAGGACCATGTCTTCTACATTATTAACTAAGGGCTGTTTACTCAGATAAGTCAATATGTAGAAGAAATTCTAAAAGCACATTTTATTTCACAAAAAGAGTTGAGCTGAAAATATATTCAGGCTTTAGCTTTCATATTGGTCAACCTTTTGTTTTCATCTTTCATACCAGCAGGGTGGTGGAAATCCCATTTCCCAGATAGCACAAGCTGGCTGAGAGAAATCATTTTCTTCATTTCATTTAATTTCTTGTGCAGGATGGGCAAAGGATATAGCCTGGAGGCACCCCAGGGTTCGATGTGCTAGGATGCCAAAGCACTAAATTGAACAGGAAATTCAGAATAAAAACAAATAGCAACAAAATCTATGTGAAATGCTCAAACAGTAATTCTAGTACCTCAGAGTACTCAACATTAGCTTTCTTCTGACTGTTAATAACATGCATAAAAATATATATATCAGCAGCAGGAACGTGGAGCCAGTGTCTATAGTCAACCAGAGGACAGTTAAAGATGATTCTGATATTTCTTTGTATAAAGTGCTCTCTCTACATATTCCTCTACATGGCACATAACATTTCCCTCTCAGAGGATTTCTATAGTGAGAATAAATTGGCAGAGCAGAGAGTGAGTACCAGCTTTAGCTGAGGGGCCTATCCTTTGGGTTCCAAGGGAACATAAACACACTAACATAAACAATATCAGACTAGAAATGTTTTACCTACTCTTACTCATACAATTTGTAACCTATTTTTCAAATGTGAAAAGGAAGATACAAAGTCCATGGCAATTTAGAACCCAGTCATAAATTTATTTGCCTTACATATTTGCACCTAATACACTTGTATTGGAGTGCAATTTTAGATATAGCAATACCTTTTAGGAGGTTTCCTCCTAAATTAGGGTCAAGAAATAATATTTCAGCAGCTGTAAATTAAACCTAATGCTTTGGTATTATTTGCTATTTTTGTGTGTTGGAAATACAAGTTTTCTAGGAGGTGAGATCCATTTTAAGGCCAAATCAGAAAGTGATTATCAAGAGAAAATAAGGATGGTTTCATTGAAAAGAATACAGTATGTAGTTAGCTTACATTAAGTTAATTGGGCAGCTGGGAATTGTTTGAGTCACTTGTTGAAGTTGTGCAAGGAGTTGGCAACAAATATGTCAAGATTGAAAGCTACTGCAATGGTGATGTTTAGAGGCAGTTCAGTAGCATCTACTTGCATAGCAGTGCACTCAACTGGTCAGCACTGATAGGGAAGACTACAATCTTGTTAGAAAGCCTAACAAATCCATGTCTAGGTTCTAGATTTTCCATCCTAGGGAGCCTTACCTTCCTGTTCATGGTGACTGCTGAAAGAAACTTATAATCAGTTGAATTCATTCATAGAGTTCGTTGGAACCAACATCTTTTTTCACAACAGTTTTTTAAAGACTTTAGATTTTTAGATTCATAAATTATGAAAGTGATGAAAGCAAAACCTATTTTTGTTTGTTTTCATCAATATTTTTCATGTAAACAAACCATTTTCCTGGTCATCTGACCTTAGTGAAAATACTTCTGCATTTTAAGTACCTGAGAAATCCTACTGGCTTACATGTTTTGCTATATCAAAACCTTGACATGAAATAGGGTTGCAGTCTCATGGCTATCCTACATCTTGTCATTCAATGAGACAGTTTAATCTCAATGAAGATATCCTCAATTTCTTAATAAAAATTATAAACAGACACCTCTAAAATATGTGAAACTGAGTGGTATGACAGACAGTATAGAAGTTACTGTAGTGTGTGCATAGCTCATACGAACAATTTTGTAAAGATGTGGCCTTGTATTAAATCATAACATAAGCTGTCTCCTGGAATGGTACCAATGCACATGTGCCCCTATGTCCTTCCTATGCTGCAACATTGAAAAGGGTTTGTGTGCAGAAACAATCTGTGCTTCATATGGAAGAGATTGCTTTAGCAGTTTTCCTTCAGGGCTCCCACTTATCCCTTCAGTATTAAACACGTAAATACTGTAGTGAAAACACAGTGAGAACAAAGAGCAAATCAGACTTACTTCTTTCCTTCTGTAATACCCTTAAATTCTTTCACATAGTTTTCTCTGAAGCCTGCTTTTTTTTAAATTTGTAACTTTTCTGGGAGATCTTCAGGTCCACTGTGGATTTTTCCTTTGTGAATGATGTCCTATTTTATTTCAGAGAAAGCATTGAAGACCAACTTCTCTAAAATACTTGTTGTTGGTGCCTAGAAGAATAAACCTACAAGCAAAATGAAATCAGGAGCTTCTCATCACCTTTTCTGCTTATTTTCTATCTAGTCCATCAGTGCTATTGTATCACTAAACACTGATAATTTTTTTCTCCCAAGTGGAATATATATAGCTGTTGTGTGGCCCTTCAGAGGGACCTTGATAGGCTGAAGAGATGGGCAGAGAAAGACCTTCTAAAGTTCAACAAGAGCAAATGCAGGGCTCTGCACCTAGGGAGGAACAACCTCATGCACCAGTTCAGGCTGGGGGCCCACTTGCTGAAAAGCCCTTGCTGCAGAAAGGGACCTGAGTGTCCTAGTGGACAACAAACTGTCCATGAGCCAGCAGTGTGCCCTTGTGGCCAAGAAGGCAAATGGAATCCTGGGTTCTATTAGGAAGAGCATTGCCAGCAGGTTGAGGGAGCTGATCCTGCCCATCTACTCAGCCCTGGTGAAGCTACATTTGGAGTACTGTGTGAAGTTCTGGGCTCCACAGTACAAGAGAAACATGGAGCTCCTGGAGCAGGTCCAATGGAGAGCCACTAAGTTGGTCAAGGGTCTGGAGAATCTCTCTTACGAAGGCAGGCTAAGGGAGCTGGGACTGTTCAGCCTCAGGAAGAGGTGACAGAGGAGACCTCATTAATGTGTATAAATACCTAAAGGGTAAGTGTCAAGAAGATGGAGTCAGGCTCTTTTTGGTGGTGCCAACCAATAGAACAAGATGCGATGGGCAGAAACTGATGCACAGGAAGTTCCACCTGAACGCGAGGAAGAACTTCTTTACTGTGTGAGTTCCCGCACACTGGAACAGGTTTCCCAGAGAGATTGTGGATTCTCCCTCACTGGAGATATTCAAGAACTGTCTGGGTGTAATCCTGTGACACGTGCTCTAGGATGATCCTACTTAGGCAGGGAGGTTGACCCCCTGTGATCCCTTCCAATCTTATTGATTCTGTGATTCTGTGAAACTAGACAAAGAGCTTTTAAATTTTCTTGTGCTATCATCTTCCTTTTTCTTTTTTTTCTTCTTTCTCTTTCCCGTTTTGTTGTAGAACACTGCTGCTTACAATGAACAATCTACCTCCTACCATGTAGAGCCTGAATAAAGCACACTGCATCCACACTGCCTTGTTTTGCAGCTTAAGTCAGTGCCATGTAATTTCAAGTAAATGATTTTCAAGAGTCTTCAAAGTTTTAAAAATTCAAACCCCATTAGACACCAGTGAAGTTTTGAAAGAAGTGAAATATCAGTGCCAGGTGATCACCCTAATCACAACACAGTTATTACTGGACAAGGGAGCTCAGGAGTGTGCGTTCAACCAAAGGTCACCTCAGAGAGCAGCCATGAAAAGTACTCACTGTTCAAGGGAACAAACACATTTCTGCGTGGGATTCTAAAAGCAACCAAAACTAACAATAATAGTGCAGAAAACATTTTCCTCTGTGCCTTTGGAATTCTGGATGAAGTTGGAAATTTGAAGTTGCCCTAGAAATTCCACTGAGGAGGACCTATGCCTTCTAATACATATAAACCAGCATATTTACTCTTGTTATGATAACCTCTGTTTCCTATGAGCTGGACTCGTATCTTTATACACCTAAAGAATCTACTGACCTAGTAAAACTTAGTTCTACAGTGCTGGAATGAAACTAATAGATACTGTCTTCTGAGGCAAAGACTGTGTAAGTGGCAGAAAGCAAAGATGAGAAGAGCAAAAGAAAAGTCTCTCATATGCAAAAGTATCACACTGTCTCCTGGAAGAATAAACAGCAGTGACAAAGAACGTACCCTACAGTAAGTGGTTTCCAAATAACTAATATGGTAATAAGCTATGAGTTTACCAGCAATCTCTGTGGAACTCTATTAAACCCCTTGTAGTGCTGGCTTGCTCAGGGAACTGTATGTATGGAGCACGTTGCCCTACATCCAAGACTTTGCAAATGAAAAATCTTTTTCACTTCTGAATTCTGTCATTTCCCTGGTAGGTAGATTTATCCCCATGCGCTTTCTCAAATACAGATGTAGTGAGTATCTTCTAAAACTATTATGCCAATTTTCCCATAAGAAAAAAATAATTAATCAGTGTTAAAATGTCAGAGTTGATCAAACAATAGTGGTTCCATTTTGTGACATTCCTTCTGTGGAATTTGAATGTCTTTTGTTCTGCACTGGCATACAAAAAAAAAACCAAACAAAACTTTTGTATGTATTTTCTATCATTGGAATGGTATTGAATTATCACTTTTCAAACTTACACATAAATTCCTATTTCATTACTGGGATGGGAGATGAAGGCTGGGACACTGTCCAAAGGTTCCAGTTCAAATTCCCCTTAAGCCTGGTTTCCCAACACTTACAATGCTGGAGAATTTATCACTTCATTTGTCCCTTCCCAGATCTCTCTCAAAAGTCATTACTTTTACTGAAATATTTTTAGCTTTGACATAATAGTATACTTAATCAAATTTTAATATCATTGAATGTGTTTCAACAAGCTCTAGGAAATATAGACATATTGATCACTACTCTTGAGGTGCTTTAAACTGTTTAAACCCTTTGGTTAGTGGTGAAAGCCAACAGATTTTTGGATAAAAGTTGGAAATATACTTCCTATTCTGTATACGTATATCTTTGCTCTGGAAGAGGATGCAATGCAATTGTACAGTGATGAAACAGTGACTTTGCTATCATGGTTTTGTTAAACAATAAGATAAATGGTGCCAAAAAGGTTGAAATGAACCTTAAATTACTTTGAAATATTCCATTGGCTTATGCAGAAGTAAAAACATCATGATGCTATCCTGTCTGAATTGCTCAACTCTGTATTTATCTCTCATATATATCTGTTATATGGATGACCGACAAATAAGTGTGTTAAATGATTATTGACGTGTTCTGGGTAGCTATTAATTAGAGTCCTAGAGGTACTGGAG
This sequence comes from Aegotheles bennettii, assembly GCA_013398125.1. Lineage (NCBI taxonomy): Eukaryota > Metazoa > Chordata > Aves > Caprimulgiformes > Aegothelidae > Aegotheles > Aegotheles bennettii. Next base: position 320,654 of record VZRW01005009.1, read on the forward strand.
GCTGAGAGTAGGCAATGAGGAGTATTATAGTATCTAAGGCTCCTTTTTCTTCTGTGCTCTGACTGGCATTCAGAGCTATCCAAGATCAGCATTGGAAACACTTCTTACTCTTCAATTACACCTACAAGCTTTAGAGGACTTGAAGGAAACTGCACTCTAAATGTCATGCCAAGGAGGGAGGACGTAAGACTTGGCTTGGTCTGGGGCTAAAGATACTTCCTGGCTGAAATCTTCTACTTGACTCCGGGATTCATCTTGAATTAAAAGCTACATGGCTCATCTCATCTACATTGTCAGTGAGCCCAGTCCTACCCACCAGGCATCTTATTCTTGGTTAGTAGCTTGTAAGTCTTGTGTACCTGTAAATTGGGAAACAATGAAATTAGGTTTTACATTATCGAAATCATAGAATGAAGCCACCCAATTTCCAGTGAATGGTGATGGGGGTAAAATTCTATAGCCAGATTTGGAAAGAAAAATCTGTGTCACTTGCACTAAGTCATGTAGCAAAATTGCCAGCAAATTCCAATTCTTTCCTAATGCTTTATTCAAGATGCTGATTTCCATGACAGTATTTCTATACACAAAGTAGAAGATCATATTTCAAAGTTTGTTCTAATGTTTCTTGATTTTGTACTATGCTTTCTGTGGGCCTGAGTCTTCAAACTTGTGCCTTATTCGAACCATGAATCTCTTGCCAACCTCCCATGAACAAGTTATACTGTTTTCTATTATCACAGCTTGAAGCAGTATCAAAAAGGTCAGAAAACCTTTCTCTGCTGGGCAAGCCCAAATACTTCTAACAGGTAGACTGGGCAATAGGTGACAGATAGAAAGCTGTGAAGAAATAAAGGGATTTGGAGCAGAAATATAATTGTCCCTTAATTGGGGTCATGGCTGTGGATAAGCAGCTCTTGTTCCATCTCAGTGGAACTGATTTAACTCATCTAACTGTTGCCAAACAGCATCTGGTAGTCATTGCACTGAAATGAGACAGCGGTGCCCCTGAGACCTCCTCCATGATGGTAAGTTCCAGCTGAAAAATTAAGGAGCAACCCAATGCCAGGCAGTACTTCTGTGGCTGCAGTTACCAATGTGTGCCTTACAGTCCAGTGAAGGCATCCTTGTCTGATGAGCAGAATATATAGAAACCTGTAGCAATCTAGGAACTCAGTAACCTGAAGCTATTTCTTAAACTGTGTGGACATGGAAGTAGCAGACCTATAGTATTTAGATACACAAATATAAGGACCAGAGGGTTTCCAAGCTAAAGCCATGGACTTGGGTCTGGGCCAAATGTGCAACATGGTCATGACCCTCAGGCTTCTCAAGAGTGCAAATGGAGTGAGGAAATTATCCTACTTTTCCTTATTGAATAGTGGAATGTAACACATTACACCAGACTCATGAGACCAGAAAACATGTTGGAAGGATTATTTTTCCCCATTAGAAGCATGAATAATTATGAATGAACCATTCTTACAGTCTTCTCAGATTGTTAACATCACTTACTGCTAATTATGTTTAGGATGAAAAATGAGTTTGCAGCAGCCTTAGAATAAAATAGCATATGAACATGAGTCCTCAGCAATCACATAGAAATAGAAACAATGAGGTGACATGGATCAGGCTCAAAGTATGTCAGTTCCTGGCCAAATCAGCATATGCTCCGTGTTTACTTGACAGATTAACACACATGCTTATATCAAAAAATGTATGAAATCCAAGCAAGCCATACTGAATCTGATTTGTGTTCACTGAGCAATAAAGTTGTCAGGGAAACTACCCAAAACCTGACCAAATACCACTACTAATCCAAGACACCAGTTTCTTTCAGGTGAAGTTGAAGGAATATGAGTGGAAAATACAAGATTCCTTTTTGTTTAATTTCTTGAAGCGAATGGAAGCTGACAAAAATATACCTCAAAGCTTGCAAATGCATATGAAATTTATTATCCATAGGTAGTGGGTATGAATCTTTTTGCTGAGATTAAATCCCAGGTGATTTTCAATAGCTTAGTTTTTTTGATTTGTTGAAGGCAAAAAGTTTCAGTGCTGCTATACACAGGAATTAAGAGACACAGACTCTATACCAAGTGCTGCATCCAAAGATGTGTTGTGTCCTAGGATATACTGATGTAGTTTTCATAGAAACACCTAAAAATTGCGTTGCAGCAACTTTCAAATAAAAAGAATTGAGTTATATGTTACAGTATTGTAATACAGAAGAACAATTAGAATGTATTATAGTCATATACATTTTATATAAACATGTAGTTTATTGAGGCCAAGTTATTGTTGTTTTATTTTAATTATTATATGTTAACAGTACAGTTCAGAAAACATTGGTCAGCAGCTGCATGGTGCCACAAATTAAATGCTAAAAATAACAATAGAATCAGAAAAATCCTATGGGATTTGCAATATTTTTCTATAGTTTTAATGAAATTCAGTTCTATGCCATGATAACATTCAAGTCTTGTCATACTGGACTTTCTATAAACTGTCTGTGACTGCTATGATGTGTGAAAATTGACCAGACTAGGTTTTGGAATGCAGAGAGAAATGTGCCACACCTTAAACATCAAGGTCAAAAGATACATGTTTTTAGGGAGGAAAAGCTTTTGGTTATTAATTTTTTTTTCTCACAGAATTCACTTCTCAGAATAGCAAGTAAATGGTCTTAAATCAGTTTTCTGCTGGAGTGACCAGTACTGTCTCGTAGCCCAGCACTGGAAAGTCAGTGGTGATTATCAGGATTAATGACACTGGAAGGCTGCATTCAGCAGTATCAGTGGGAACACGGCTTCTATTTGAGGCTATTTACTATAGACAGTACAGTTCAGTGTTTTAAATGATCGCTACACATATAGTCAGTAAATTCATGTCAGTTGGGTGTGGAATGTGTGACAGGTCCCTTTGTCAAATCAGAGATTACACAAGTTGTTTTCAACCCAAACCTCAGGATCCTTGATAGGCTGGAGGGTTGAGCAGGGAGAAACTTAATGAAATTCAACAAGGGCAAGTGCAGAATTTTGCACCTGGGGAAGAACAACACCTTGCACCAGTACAGGCTGGGGACTGACCTGCTGGAGAGCAGTGTAGGAGAAAGGGACCTGGGGGTCCTGGTGGACAGGAGGATGACCATGAGCCAGCAATGTGCCCTTGTGGCCAAGAAGGCAAATGGCATCCTGGGGTGCATTAGAAGGGGGGTGGTTAGTAGGTTGAGAGAGGTTCTCCTCCCCCTCTATTCTGCCCTAGTGAGGCCACATCTGGAGTATTGTGTCCAGTTCTGGGCCCCACAGTTCAAGAAGGACATGGAACTGCTTGAGAGAGTCCAGCGCAGAGCCACAATGATGATGAAGGGAGTGGAACATCTCCCTTATGAGGAAAGGCTGAGGAAGCTGGGTCTCTTTAGCTTGGAGAAAAGGAGACTGAGGGGTGACCTCATCCATGTTTACAAATATGTAAAGGGTGAGTGTCAGGATGATGGAGCCAAGCTTTTTTCAGTGACGTCCAATGATAGGACAAGGGGCAATGGTTGCAAACTGGAGCATAGGAGGTTCCATGTGAATATCAGGAGAAACTTTATCACTGTGAGAGTGACAGAGCACTGGAACAGGCTGCCCAGAGAGGTTGTGGAGTCTCCTTCGCTGGAGACATTCAAAACCCGCCTGGATGTGTTCCTGTGTGATGTACTCTAGGTGACCCTGCTCTGGCAGGGGGGTTGGACTAGATGATCTTTCGAGGTCCCTTCCAACCCCTAGGATTCTGTGATTCTGTGATTCTGTAATGTAAGGTGTAACAGTTCTCATGAAGATCCCTGTTTTAGTCCATGGTATGTCAAACAAGATGGTGGTTGTCAATTTCCTATTACCATTTTTTATGTAAGGTTGTTAGATCAGTTCAAGGTGGGGTACATTCAGCTTTTAGTTAATCAGTAATAAAATATCTCTCATATTTAAACTACCGAATTAGTTAACTTTTGGCTTGTTTTATAGCTTTTTCATTAATTAATTCTCTTCAAATTTCTGTCTTATCTGAAGTTTAAGTTTCTCCTTATCTCCTAGCTTTAACAATTCTAGATATCTCTGAACATAGACATGCTACTATGCTATATGTCTTTGCCTAAAACACGTACAGATCCTACTTTTCTTGTCCTGTTACTATGTAATTATTATTATTATCTTAAGTAAACACAGACATATTAAATTTGCTGAAAAATAAATGCAGCAGAAATATTCACAGGAAAATAATTTCTTTGTTTTCCTGCAATAGACTATTCTTTTGAAAGCTATGTTAGATCAGAAAAATGCAACACCGACCTCTCTAGAGCTTTGAGTCTGTAATTTTTTCCATGCTTATATCTCTAACATATTTTCATCTCACATCTGACCTTGGCAGCAGATTACTTCCTGCTCTGGAAACCACTGAATGACAACTTCCAAGTTCTTATTATGTGATCAGGTGTCAGCTTGCTCATAGCAGTCAGAAAGACAGTGCTGCTGTTTCTATATGAACAATAACCTTTATCTACAGGGACTGTCTTGGGTGAAGTAGTGCATATTCCTACACTTCGAAGCAAATCAGTCTCTACCAATGAACATAACAAGTACCAATGAGAATAACAAGAACTGGAGCTATTTTCCAGAGCTTTACATATTGTTTTAAATTCTCCTTCTTCAAAGTAGTTATGGCTATTTCCACAGGATGATCCCATGTCTGCTGAATCCTGTGCAAAGTAATATACTACTCTTATTTAAAAAATGTTGTTTCTATTTCCTTTCCCTTCTTTCAGGAGGCTATTCTGCTTCGTTATATACCAGAAGTCCTTTTAAATACTAATCACAGGTTCACTAATCTGGTTGAAAAACTAGAATTGCTATGCTACTTGGTCATTCTCTCTTTCTGTATCATATTTTCTTATAGAACCATAAGATTTGAGGTTAATTTTTAAAGTTGAGATGAAGCAGGACTTCAGAGTGAAATGACTGCAGATGACACTAAGTCAGTGGAAGACCTCTCTAGTCTGTATCGTCAGTATAGTATTAGATTATAAATATGGTAGGATACAGTGAGAAGTTTTATTTTAAGGAAAAGAAGAATTGGAAAGTAAATTTGGATATGTTTTCTGATATCTGGATGTTGGTTTTCTGTTGATGATATACAGTTTTTCTTCTTAAATAGAAACAGGCTATCTTCCAATATTCAGAAATGGAAGAGGAGACTGCCTACTCTCACCCTCACTAAGCAGTTTGTTCAGTATAGCTTGCTTTCACTCCCTCATTTACTTGTTAATTGTTTATTTCATCAAGCCTATTATTAGACTGTCTTCTCAGTCCATGGATAGAAATTTACTTCACAAAGAGTCGTAGTCATTGCAAATGTTAGTGCTACTCTTCTGTCGAAGTTAATGACCCTGAAGCTCTGGCAGACGGCATTGTGTTGGTCACTAATCCACTGCTGGCAAAGCCAGCTGCAAAAGGTCACTTGAGTTTACCTGGCCAATTTTGCCAGAAGTGTATTTAAAAAAGAAGTTTTTGCCTGCTGGCAAAGATGTGAGGCTAGTAACCTCCAGGTGGGGGGCAGTAACAGAGAGCCAGAAGTCTTCAGTTGGTACAGCTAGTGCATGTAAAACTTCTACGTGCAGCAATGTGCAACCCCAAGTGACTTCAATGGAGTCATTTGGCTCTTATTGGTACATCTCCAAATTGACTAAGACCTCTAGTCCTTTTATTTGTGTTGTAATTAAATTACTTGTGACTACTGTAACAGTAGCATTGAATAACAGTGATAATAATTAGTCAGGTTAGTCATAAATAATTGTTCAGCTCATAGTGGGAGGATATCAATGGGCAAATCTAAAAAAACTCAAAAATTTGTTTTGGATGAAGCTTTTATAAGAACAGTCTTTGTTCAGAGATTTCTGGTGTTTCCATTTTCCACTTGGCCTACTTTTCTTAGCTTGCTCTCTGAACAAAAATTATTGAGGTTGAAACTTACTAACAGAATAGCAGAGCCTAAATCACATTTCTTTACTCTGGCTGCTGCTAGCTACTATATGATGCTAATGTCTATAACCAATGGGAAGATCTCTGAAGAAATCTTTTCAATGGTATGTCTAGCAATTACTAACAAGACTGTAATTATTCAGCATGTGATCTATTTGTGAACGATTTCTGAAGATGAAATAGCAGATGGCTGATATCTGTAATACAAATGTACAGAGTCTTTTCAAAGAAATGTTGGGCTTTCACACTACATAAGGTTCATAGACTAATGATTATTTGCTTCTCCAAGTCTGTAGTGCAGAAATCAAAGATTTTTCTTTTCCTGAATCAAGTCCTAAAGAATTAAATAAGTTAAGTAATTAGACTTTCATTTAAATTGATACTATAAAACTTCTGCATTATAACATACCACCTGTCCTCTATCTTTATTGCAGAGTATTCAATAAAACCAGCAATTTTTTTTCCTGTAAAGTTTGCTGAATGTATTCATAAAGATGAACATTGACTTTCTGATTTTTTTGTGTGCCTTCTCCAACTTGGTTGCTAGGCAGCCATTTTCTTTTCAGGACAGTGATTTCAATGAACAGTAAGAAGAGGACACAGGATCTTGAGGTGAATACTTCAGAATGTTGCTGCTAAGAAAGCCAATAAATGAAATAGAAGTGATGGGCTTGGTGGTGGAATGAAATGGATGCAGTTATAAGGCCTGTATTATTCAGATTAGGTGTATGCAGTGGTCTTATCTGATCTGAAATCAGAAATGGTTCAGTGAAAAATTTGGTAGTAACATTGATCTGAATATAACTCCACATGTTCTTAGAATGAAAAGGATGAAGATCTATCAGCAAAACAAGGTTTTGCAATTGGCTGCATGCTCTAAGTTTGCTCCAGCAAGCACTCCAATGGAAGGTGATCAGCCTTATGGACAGCTTGGCTTAAGATCAGTTTAAAGCCACTATTTACTTCTGACAGACAAGAAGCAGAGAAAAAAAAAAAAAGTAATTTACCTGATCAAAGACTTTTGTGTTTCCCTTTGTATCAAACCAAAACCAGGGCCCCAATTCAAAAGAATTCTGAAACACTCCATCAGTGCCTGACATCGATTCAGGTAAGAATATGATTAATTACCTAAGGAAGCAAGCTTCAGTATCCAGATCTAGCAGTCCATACTTCACATTTGATGTTTGACAAAGGAACAAAGCCAACTAAAAAGCCTGAAAACAAACTTTGAGTATATTCACACACCCCGTTTCCAGTAGATATCCTTTCTTCTTCCCCTTTATTCCCCCAATCTAGTCCAGAACAATTACTGTATCCTGTGGCCTGCTTAGACGAGTACAGGTTCATTGTGCCTAATGTAGAGCATGTGGTGGAGACAAATAATCTGAACTAATCACAACAGGGGACTAAAGACAGTGGCATAGAGGTGGTGAAAATTCCCTTCAAGAAGTGCCTTGCAGCCTCTAACCATTAACATTCTTTCTCTCCTCCCACAACTTGGCTTCCTCCACAGCCAGCAGGGTTTCAGCGACCCGGAAGGCCATAGACATTTTCTGCTGGAGTGGGTCCAAAATTCTGAAATATATTTCTGTAAGGGTATCAATCATGTAATTCAATAGAGGTCAAATACCTTGAAACTTTTTTTTTTTTTTTGTGCTTCCATTTAACTGAAAGAACATGTTTACTAAGTTTGCTAAATCACTCATTCTAACATACAATACTATGTTACAGTATTAAGGCCATCTGTATTTGTGTGTATTCCATATAAAGGAATGTCAAGTTCACAGAGTTAAAATCTAATGTAAATGCCAGAGTTTAGATCCTATGAATAATCCAGCATGTCTAGGCAACATGTTTGTTTCAAAATTTCTGATCACACTGTATCTTTCAAACAACACTATATTGTGTTGAAGAGTATTGCACATTGTTCTACATCTTTGTATGAAAATATACTGTTTCAAAAATTTTATTCCTTCTATCCAAGTTACACTTACCTAATAGTTGATAATATACTAATTGCAATAACCTATCTATTGGTTAAGGCTAACAATTTCAAAACTGGATTATTAAAATGACCCTGTGATTTAAGCAGTGCTTTTTTTGCAAAGCTTTAAACTTCTACAGCTGCCACAGGGATATTTTTTTCTATCTTGTTACAATAGACAATGAACTTCAAGATATGTTTCAGTGTTAGACGTCAGTCTTGACATCAGGACTTACCATATGAGGCCTTATGCTAAATGCCATTGCACCCAATGCCCATAATCTTTTTCCACATTTAAAATCCATGGGTATGTTACCTGAAGTTTTCTTCAAAAAATATTCAGAACTACTTTAACCTAACAACTGTACCTGTAACTCTACATTGGGGAAGAAATTCTGTGTCAGGTCACATTGTGACAACTACTCAAGTTTGAATCAGGAAAATTTAAAGATTGCCTTTAAAGAAATTAAAGTAGTGCCTTCCCATGGAGAGAAATTCAAATGCAGAAGTAGCTGTGGAGCCTTTTTAAAGAATCAGAGACATAAAATTAAAAGCCACCTTTTATGCCAATCCACCCCCATTTAATTCAGATGGATGGAGGTCTGTTTTGTAAAACTTCTTTAGTGAATTTTTATTTCAAACTTTTAGGGAATACAAGTGTACCCGACAGCCATTGCTTTATGGCAGGTTTGCAAATCACAGTGGGACAAGAGCCAGGGTTTAAACAATGCTCATCTACATTAAGGGAGGAAATAAAGAAGAGATCTGTTCAGTTGCATAATCCGATAATATGACTCAGGAGCAAGTGCCATACTCGTTGATGATATCAGTTTTCTAACTTCTTGCCTAAGTAAATATGCATCTCACCACAAGAAAGAATAATACGGAGCACAACTCATTAGTTTTCTACCCTAGTCCCCTAGATGTGAAAGCAGTTGTATGTTACTATTTATACATAGAGTTAAAATAAATGAAGACATTTGTATACAGCTTAGACACTGACAAAAGGCAGCAAGTCCACAAACATATTGAAGAAAATTAATTCTACCATTTTTCCAGTGAATATTGTGATATTTGTTCTGCTTCTGGTTATTGCACACTTGTATTATAATTCTTTTGTTTGTTTCAATAGATGCTTCAGATGCTTGGATCAAGACAAACACAGAGTAAAAATATGGCCTTTTTCCCAAGAGTTTATGGTTTAAATATGAAAAAGTGAACTATTAAGAGCAAAGATCGAAAGTACAATGAAACAATGGGATATTATTCTGCCTTATAGACAATGTTCTCAGTGCTTGAGCTGCCAAGGTTTTGTAGGTATTGGGACAAAACAGGAGGGATTTGAAGCAATGAAGCTTTATTTTTGTTCCATAAATCTCATTTAATGCTAGTTTTATCATCAAAGGAAGATTTTTTTGGAAGCCTATGCAAAAATGGAAACAATTATAATTTCCTGTTAATGCTTATATATGCGTCACTTAAATTGCCTGATGTCTTACTTCTCTGACTGGATGAACTCTGCTGCATAATTTAGATTGAATTTTTTTGTTAATGATATGTTTCAGGAGACAATAAGACAGAAGGAGAATTTTTTCTGTGTAAGGTTTTATAAGGTTTTCCAGTAGTCGTCAGCAGCTCTTTAAAGTTCAGTCCAGGTTAAAAGTCATATAGCTCCTTTCAGTGTTCAAAGGAAGGCGAATTGCTGTGCCAGGGCAGAAATTACTCACTCAGATGTACAATTGACTTATCTCCACCTAAATATTTCAGAGCCTGGGGGTTTACCACAGATGTTCTCTCTTTTTTTTTTCCCCTTTTTTTTGCCCCTTTTTTTTTCCTTTTTTTTTTTCCTGAACATTGTGCAGCCAATGCACTGATTTGGCTACAGGCAGAAATTATCAGTCAGTGAAAAGGACACAAAGAAAAAGAAAAATCAAATTCTAGTAGAGGACAAATCCTAACTCAGAAATATTTCAATTATTTAGTCCAGTCGCTCCAGACATAAGACCAGGTGGATGTTAGAGTACCTAATCTCACAGTTAAATGAAATTACATTTTTAATTAATGATTTTCTTTTCCTCATTTATTAGCTTTATTTAATTAAGAGGTTTACTAAAATAGCATGACCTTTGACTTTTTATCTTACTAATAGGCACTTTTCTGCTGATTTAGTTGGGAGGTTTTTTAATAAATTACAAGAAAAAAATTCTTATTTAACTTGACTACTTCAACTACTTCAACTTTGACTAACTTCAAAATATCTCCTTTTTATTAAATACATTGGTGAAATATAAGAAATAGCAGGCGTGTATCATGTGGGTAGTCCCCTTTCTCTCCTTTTTTTCTTAAATATATCTGCCTTAAATGGGCCACTGCTTCTAGAATACCAGTGTAAGGCTTTCTGATATATGCTTCTTAAATCTTGTGTGAGGCTTAAGTTTTAATTTAAAAGTTAAGCAGTAGCTCTGCACAATGGTGGATTTCATTTCCTAGTATTTAGCATGTGATACTCTTTCTTCAAATTTTAAAAAGATGTACTTCTGAAAAAAACTGTGGGTTTTGGTACAGTTTAAGTTGCTAAATTTATATTCATTTCATGTAAAGTATGTTTTCTGTAATGAAACAGAAGTAATAGCTGGAATTAAGTGTTTAAAAGAAAAATTACCATTTTCTAGAGTGTGTGCTAGTTTTAAAGACTGCCTAAGGAATTGATTCACTTACATCAGAAGTAGGCATTGGGATAACATCCACATATATAGCTAGACAGCAAGCATGTACTGGTTCTTCCAATTTCACACGTGCTGGCAAGGGAGAAGGCTTTGAAAATATTGCAGGAGTCCATTCTTTTTATCACCTTGATCCTTATGGCTCAGATGAAGCAGTGTCCTGAGTCTCCTGGAATCAAAGAGTTCTCCTTCTGGTAATGGCTGCCAGAGATACCAAGGATCAACAGGAGAGCTGCAGTAACCTTGTCAGTGTCTCACAAGAAGAATCAAGATACTCACATATGCAAAAATTTAAAAATGTGTTTAAGAATTAGAATTATAAAGAAGAAAATAAAGAAAATGAAGCCATCCTGGTTGCAAAAGATTATGTGAGATTGGATATATTTTCAGTCTTTCTTTTTTCTCAAGAATGAAATCACATTTTGCATACATTAGGTTGACACAATGTACAGTGCAATCTTGCATTTTTTTTCACAGCTGGTGTTTGTATTGGCTAGTGTTTTCCCTCTTGTGTTACAATTCTTGACATCATTTTGTAATTGTGGGTAGAAGTGCCAAATGTTGTAGCAGCTAGCTAATGTTGTGTGTTATTGTGATACAGTGAGACTTTGGCGGTTAATTACAGTCTTACATTCCCTTCTAATTCTTTTGGTGCAAATTCCAGGGGCAAATTTGACAACAGTGCAGACCTAACCAGCCAACAACAAAAAAAATGTGAATTGAAAAACTGCTTTTTCATCCAGGGAAATCCATGAAACTTGTGGAATACGTGGTACTTCATTAATTTAGGACTAAACACTCAGTGCTATAGTATTCCTTGCTTGCATGCCTGTATCCTTCAGTTTATTGCTAGCTGTATGTATTGTACACCTCTTGACAGTAAAGAATCTGCCTTCATTACAAACATATTTAATCTTTTCTAAAGTTCTGGGAGAAAATCTACAGTCCTCCTTTTAATTGTTTTCATAGACACGATACTGTTTTAGGAAGTGGCATCTCCTTAAATTTCATTAGTTTAAACTTAGAATATAGAATTGAATGCTTCTATCAATATCTCAATGATCAACAGAAAAAAAAAATACTAAAAAGAATAAAGCCTTGCCTTTAGCCTCCATCTTAACCTGGGAAGCCTGCAGTTTTACAGTTCTAGCCTTGCAATTGTGTTTAGGATGTGTGAAAATCCCTGTATGTGTAGCTTTTTCAGTCCCTTGCTCTCCTCCCAGAACAGGCAGCTGGTGCTGGTCCTTTTCCTGCCTGAGAAGGCTGTCACACCTCCATGATCTCATTCTAACTTCTTGTTATTTCCTCCTCTGTTCCTCATGGCTGGGCTAACGTCAAGAACTACAGCCAAGAGCCTTTTAATGTTTGTTTGAGACATCCCTTCTCTCAGCTTGTAGATTTCCTCTCACTTACAAAATATTCTTCTAAACAAACTATTGTTCCAAACTCCATATGCTCCCCTAATTTTGAGCATATGAGTAACGTCACTAGGTTCAGTTCAATTTCTCATGACAGTTGCGAAGGATGGTTTAAAGGGAAAATCAGCACTGTGAGCTCTTTATATCCTCTTTGGCCAGTTCCAGCCATTCTGAGATCCTGAGGATCAAATTTGACAGCATTCAACATTTTCCAGAAAAAAAGGAGAAAATGAATGTGTTTTCATAATTTTATGTTTCTTTGTGCATTCAGCTTCAGCACAGATGTCAGTTACCCATGCTACTGTGCTATTTTTTGTACCAATTAAAAAAATATAAAGTAAAATATATTTTAGTTACTTTCTGGAGCTCAAAAACATATGGGGACAAGCTGAATCTGTTTGCAGTGAAGGAAAAATAATAATTTATGCCACAGTAACTATTTTCCAGTAATAAGGTAGGTGCAGTAACTTGTATTCTGTTTTCCTTTACTTCGTGTTAATTTTCTATTTAAAAAAAATCTATTTGGAAACAAGTTAAATAAACACGTTGATCAGCCAGGAGGGTTTCAGTGTTCCTGCTGACACTGGCACAGTGACTAAAAATGATGGAAAAACTAAATAAGGCTTAACTCTTACCAAAGCAGCACAAAGTAATAAAATTCTCCAGTTCAGTGTTTAACATATACACAAGTGGAAAGGATGGTATGGTCATCAATACATGCTGTGGAGAACAGTGATTTCAAGTATTAGGTACTGATTTTACATAGAAAGAGGTCAGTTAAGACTGTGGCAATAAAAATTATATTCTCTAATTTTTTGCTTTTTCTCCTTAGGTCTCAAATGCTTTGAGATCAGCATGCTAAAGCATGAAATAGGAACATGATTTGCTCTGTGTCCTGTACTAGAAAACAAGTTAATAAAATCCTACTCCAGTGTTTTATCCACTAGAACACACTTACAAGAGAAAGCTAAAATTATAGCAGTTAGATTTGTGACAAAAGTAAATGTCTTCAGATTGACACAAATGATCTTATTCTATTGTACAGCAGAGGGAATCGTATCAGCAATGTCCACTACTGAGCTTGCCTGCCTGAAAAGGACTATAGGCTGTGTATGCTCATTTCAACTGGCCTTCATACCTTTCTACCTTCTGATCTAGTTTCACAGAATCACAGAATCACAGAATTCTAGGGTTAGAAGGGACCTCGAAGGATCATCTAGTCCAACCCCCCTGCCGGAGCAGGGTCATCTAGAGTACATCACACAGGAACGCATCCAGGCGGGTTTTGAATGTCTCCAGTGAAGGAGACTCCACAACCTCTCTGGGCAGCCTGTTCCAGTGCTCTGTCATTCGCACAGTGAAAAAGTTTTTCCTGATATTCACATGGAACCTCCTATGCAACTGGAACAGTGATTACTCCTATTCAGTGTATCTCTGAAAATTTTATCTCTGTTTTTTTGAATTAGAAAAAACTCCTTTCCCCTCCATAATTCAGTAATATATTACATGAAAGTGTCATGCTATTAATAAAAATAGTCACATATTAAAGCATTTCTATTATCTCTTTTTATGACCAGATCTCCAGCACTTTGTCCCACACCCTAACAGCTGCTTTCTAGAACAGGTCTCCATCACTGCAGTGTTCTCAGGTAGCCTGTCCTCAGAGCCTTACATAAATATATTAGTGCACTTCTCCTGTGCACTCTACAAAGCTACCAAAGACTAAGAAACAGAAATCACTGTTGACATTTACAGTCATATAATTTTCCTGCATGCTTGTCCCTTTATCATCATAAGATTATAAGGATGGACTATCTTCTTTTGCTGGAAATGACTTTGAAAAGATCTGATCTCAAAAGTTATTATGCAGCAGATACACATAAACTGAAAAGCCTATTAACAACCTTGTTCTTGATGAATTGCTTTACAATTGCAAGAAACTCATTCTTCCATAAGCACTGTGTTTACTTTTCAGTATGCTTCCCTAGGGGATTCACTGCCTATAATTGTATGTGTATACCTTGTTAGTAAATATGTATTTTAAATCTGTATTAAATCAGACTAAACTTGTCAGAATGGTAGAGGTTTCAAAGATATTAAGGGTTTGAATCAGTTGTCCATGCATAGATGCCTGGTAACACTTACTAGGATATTTTAGAATTTGACATGGTTTTGGCAGATATGACACAAGACCTAAAAAAGTCTTGCAGACTTTTTTTTTTTCTGAGGCAGTGGACATCCATTTGATACACAAAATACCACTTGATGTATGTGGATGGGCAGCTTATTCAAGTCTTGCATCTCCAATGATCATCACTGAATCTTAGACACGGTAGATATTTTTCTGTAAGGATCTGAGATTTCTTAATCTTGAAGTGAATCTCACACAAAGTTTCTGTAAGTTTCACAAAAATATGGTGGTGGGTAGAGGGCAGGTTGAAGTTTCAGCTCTAGCTAGACTAGGGAACAGAGCATCGATGCAGAAAAAAGTAAATCCCCTCCTGCATGGATTATCCATTTTCATGTAAGTTTAGATCTTATAACCTTAACTGCAAAATGGATTCTATAGTGCTTAAGTAGGGACTAGTTAATGGTATAGCCTTAATATGGCACAGTTAACAAACCAAATAATCACACCTTCACTAAAAACATGTCTTCCTTAGACTGTTTTTGATAGCACCAGTAGTTAATTTGATGTTCCCAAATAAGAAAATCCAAAATGTGTTCATGAATGTATCTATGTCACTTCAGCAACAGAACCCAACTTGTTATTTGGGTTTTCCCATTTCTGGTCTTAAGTGTTTGAGGAGGAAGGTGGACTTGATGATCTCCCAAAGTATTTTCCAGATTAATTTTTCTGTAATTCTTCTCTTTGACTGCTATGATCCTCATAGGACCCCATTTTATTTAACTCTTTCTGAATTGAGCATATTTCAATAAATTGAGTGTGTTTTCCTTTGCTGTCCTATTCTTCCTTCCCTTTTCCTCTTCAGAACTATGTTCAGACCCCTGAAGGGGGTTCTATATCCTATCTATATCCGATCCTGTACAGACTATCAGCTAGCCTTCCTTCATAAAGATGCCTTATCCTCAGTATATGTCACAGCTGGAAAAATGTGCATTTTGGCTATGAGTCTGTTTGTCCATAAGGAATTATTTCCCTTCCTTATGATTTAAAAATGGGGGACAGACTAAGAATATGCATAATAAGAATGCAACCTATATTATTCCTTTTAGTCCTTCAAGGCAGTTTAAATGTTTTTAACGTACACTCAGGTAGTGCATTGTCTAACAAATTTAAGGCTTGTAAAATCCATTTACATTTCTTGCCATAAGTCCAAAACTTCACCCAGGTTAAGCTGTGGCTCTCAAAGTGTTCTGCTTAGCTGAAGGTTGACTGGGGAACAGTGTTACACAATTTGCAGTATGATATTTTGATCCAAGTGAGCAAAATCACATTTAAGTGCTAGTTGAGATAATCTTGCAAAACAACAGGACATTATTTCACCAGCTTCCTGTTTCAATTTCCTGAAGATAAATAGTTCACTTTTGTAAAGAAAAGTTGTCAGTCAGAACAAAAGGGATTTTCAAGATCTCCATCTCACCAGGTGTTTTATTAGGCAATGAATCATAAGTATAATTTAATCATTACCCACACAGCATTACTGAGAAGCAGCTCGGGGTTTGGGTTTTTTTTTAAGTTTCAGCTTCAAATAACAACCGGCAAATTTATGAATCTCCTTAACTATTTCTGCATCTGAGCTTCTGAATTTGTAATTCTATCACTGAGAACTGTAGGTGATGCAAATGTGATACTTTTTATGTGTGTTCTTTAAATGCTTGTTAGTAGCTATTTGTTACTCAAAGGTAAGGCTGTTTTTACCCAGTTTTTATCTGTTTTCCTTTATACAACAGATTTTACAGAGTACTCCCCTTCAACAGTTTTAAATAATTTGTTCTTATTATTCCCCATATCAAAGTTGGTGGCCTCACACTTTCTGTTGCCTATTACACTCATCTATTACACTATTATGCTCATTACACCTATTACACTATTATGCTCATTAAACATTCAGGTTTGAAATTGAAGGCACAAATTTTACTTTGATAAAAATTCAGTAAAACTTCACAGGGCCCTTGTCGCAGGGCAGGGAAGGGCAGGCCAGGACAGGGAAGAGCATCCTTTCATCTCCATAGGTCCGTCTTTCATGATTTGTTGTCCAAGTTGTCTTTCCAGTTGTACTGCTTCCCAAATCTACACTACTTTTTCTCTTCTTACCCTTTGGTATTTCTTTATGCAAAATGTGTTTGTAATTGGTGAAACCAGTTTTATTAAGTTACTTAAACAAAAATGTTCAGTACAGAAAAATTATCCTTGCCCACAACAACTACCAGAACTGCATACATTTAAAAAAGTACACTGTGTATCTGAAAGCTCAGCCAAGTTAACACAAAGTGTACTGAATTGCATGTTTCAGAAAAAAAAATGCTTGGTTTTTTTCAAGTTTTTCTGTGGAATATGGATTTGTAAAATCTGGTTCAGCCTATGTATTAGGGCTGTGGGCAGATGAATAGGTCACTGACTAGGCAAAGGGAACCGGTGCCATTCCCACATCGGCAAATGAGACATAGCAGCTTTCCTCCTAACAATGTTGAGAAGAAACTGGAGTGTGCTACCTGACATCTTCACCTTCCCCAGCCTTCTTTATCACTATAAACTTCTTCCTTAACACTTGCACTTCCTGCAAACTTCATAAATCATAACTTTTGAATAGCTACAGTTTTCAGTAAATTCTTTGTAACATATTGTTTCTTTTTACCAGATATTGCTTCTGTCTCTTCCTTGCTTCACTTTGAAGCAAAAAGAGGGAGTGGTGAGCCAGTGGCTACAGCTAAGTAAGTTAAATCTTGAGTGTTTTTTAAGCTCAACTGCTGTTTCACCTGGGATGTTCCAAGGTCTATGTTGAATCCTTAACTTCCATTTTGAAACCAAACTGGAAGTCTCTCCATTGGGGTGTGTGATCTTTCCATTTTTCATTGTGTGAAAACAAAACTGTTTTTGACAGGAAATTTCATTATGCAGCAAATAGGCAGGAGTGAGGTTAGAGTAAGAAGATATACCTAAACTATTTATTTGTTTAAGAAATAACTGGTTTTGCCTGTTTATTTTGTTTGATAATGTTATTGGATACAAACTACCCACAGTTGTAGATAGTTGTGGTCACAAAGTGAAGAAATTCAATGGTGTCCAGAGTACAGCCATTTAACTGTTTGAAGACCCATTTCCTATGAACCTGTTTAAAGCTTAACATTTTTAATGTGGGAAATGTCTGAAAGAACTACAGGTGCTGAAACTAAATTTAAACCTGTTAGAAAACAGCATGGGATTTTTTTATCCATTCTGTATTTCTTCTCATTGACTAATGATTTAGAGGAAGGCCATGAGGGCTAATGAACACATGGTGGGACTTTATTTCAGATATCAAAGCTGGTGCAACCCACATACATCTAGCTCTAGCACGGTAACTCAGATCAGAAAAAAATATTTGATACTATGTGATTCAATCGCTATAAGCTTAAAACTTGGAAGTGGTCAATGAAAGACACACTTCTGCTGTCTGAAAGAACCACACCTGGAAATGTCAGACTATCCATGGGAAATTCACATCCCACTAGTCAGTGGAAATATGGAGTATCACTCAGTTCTTCACTCCATTAGAATGTGACAGCTCTTCCCACAGCAGTCACTAGTAGTCATGGTCAAAGACTGACATACCGTAGTGAATAATAGAACTGAAGTAATTGTGAATTTGCCAACTTTCAGCAGTCAGTGGGACACCTTGTCATACAGTATTAGTTACAATGTTCTTCTCTCCTCTAAGAAAGGTTGATCCTTGTAATATTTTCAGTGTCTTTTATACTAACAGGTCTGTACCTGCAGATTCTTAGAATAAGTTTTGACAGTTGTATGGGCCAAAGATGTGCCATTTTGAGTGGTCATTCCCTGGTGATCACAGGGGCCTGGCTGAAACTCTTGCTTGTGGAAACAACAGTTAAGTGTTTCTTGGGGCTATTGTTGGCTCATCCAAAGTGAGGTATATGTCTCTACCTAAATTCCCCCTGAAGCAATTGCTTTTGCTAACTGAACACGTGAGATGGATTTGCCTTAATGAGAGTCTAAGAAACCTGGTCAGGAAATTGCTGAGAAACAGATCTCAGTATCTCCGTAGCTGAGTACCTTTCCAAACCATTCTGCTCTGAAAGCTATTAAAAAATTCATTATCTGGATCGATTAAAATTCATGTTGTGAACAAGAAGTTAAACATTCTGCAAGTATTGATAGGATACTATGAAAATGGGTTCTTATCTGGTTCTGAATGGAGGAATACAATATGGCTGAGACACAGAAGCTTCATCAAGGAGCTTTCATAAGGAACCACTGCATCTGCATGCTGTACAACTGCACATTCCATGCACAAACACATACTGGGTGGAGAATGGATTGAGAACAGTCCCAAGGAGAAGGACGTGGGGCTGTTGGTGGGTGATAAGATGAACATGAGCTAGCAATGTGTACTTGCAGTCCGGAAGGCCAACTGGATCCTGGGCTGCATCAAAAGAAGCATGACCAGCAGATCAAGGGAGGTGATTCTCCCCTTCTACTCTGCTCTTTTGAGACCCCACCTGGAGTACTGTGTCCCGTTCTGGAGTCCCCAACATAAGCAGGGCACAGAGATGTTGAAGGAAGTCCAGAGGAGGGCCATGGAGATGATCAGTGGTCTGGAGCAGCTCTCTTTATGAAGAGAGGCTGAGAGAGCTGGGGTTGTTCAGCCTGAACTAGAGAAGGCTTTGGGGAGACGTTACAACAGCCTTCCAGTACCTGAAGGAGGCCTACAGGAAAGAGGGACTTTTTACAAGGGCATGTAGTGGTAGGACAAGGGGTAATGGTTTTTAACTGAAAGGGAGTGGATTCAGACCAGGTATAAGGAAGAAATTTTTTACAGTGTTGGTGATGAGACACTGGAAGAGGTTGCCCAGAGAAGCTGTGGCTGCCCCCTCCCTGGAAGTGTTCAAGGTCAGGTTGGATGGGGCTTTGAGCAACCTGGTCTGGTGGGAGGTGTCCCTGCCCATGGCAGAGGGGTTGGAACTAGATAATCTTTAAGGTCCCTTCCAACCCAAGCCATTCTACGTTTCACAAAGCCAATGGTGGAGCTGTTACCATGAAAACATTATAACTGGCCTCTCAGCTGACTTTTAGATACCCAACTATGACTATCCATGGGTAAAGGAGCTCTTAGCAGTATTTGTGAGGGGTATGTTATGGTCTTGCCTTGTATGTTGCATCACATATGTCTGCAAAAATGCTTTCAGAGCTCGTGCCCTAAGACTGAATTCAGAAATACAATAGATTCCTGGCCTCACTGCAGGAGCTCTGAATGATGCTGGGCAGATTGCATTATCTAGAGTAAGAATAGCATTTTCTTTCCCATCTGAGGCCTTGACATACTAAGAAGAGTGATTAGTTCTTTTGAGAAATATCAAGGACAAATTATTAACTGTTCCGGGATCTCAGCCTTATTTGGAAGCTACCTTCAACCTGTACTGAGGATTCAGATGTACTTTTTAGGTTTTGACTGTGTAGTAGATTACTATGTAGCAATACTTCCACCTTGAACAACTCACTGTTGAATCCTGAGACTGCTGTGCTATTTGATTGGAATTTAGTTGTTAAAAACACATAATAAAGATGTTACTGTTGTAAATGTTGTTTTGCATAAGCCTTGGAGAAATAAATTATGATTCTCTAAAAAACTTTAACTCTTCTGTCTTTTTTGTCTATGCGTGTACATAATGCCAACTTTTATTTCTCAGTTTAAGGTACACGTACAATGTTAAAACTGCTCTGAAAATGAATAGTAATAAATTTTCTGTCCTATTTTTGGTCTTAAAAACCTGAGCTATAGCATTGCTTGCCTTCAGCAGAGTGTTCTGAATTTCATTTTCTTAGAAAGAAGACAAAGGATATATTTGTTTGATAGTTGCATGACCTCTGTCCAGAGCACAGAAATTGTTTTGTTATTAGCATTTTAAGATAACACACTCATTCTGGAATGAAGAATAGTCCTTGATTAATTTTGTTGTGGTATAATGTAGGATGTTCTGGTAAGTATGAACATTTTGTAGAATGCTTCTTGTATATAGTAAAATTCCCATGCTGTCATGTAATTAAGCATTTATTTATAGCATAGGTACTGTACACTAGGAAAACATACTTTGCACTAGGAACCTTCATGTTCCTAACTGCAGCATTGGTGAGGGAATAGTAACATCAGCTGCAAGCAGGAATCACAGCTGAAGGGAGCTCCTGAAACTGGGTGCTTTGCATGAATGAGGGAAGGACAAGATTTATGAGTCAAAATAAAAGAAACTTTTTACCTCCATTACAATCACTTAATTCAGCTCTACAACTTCCTTCCCAATCTATTAGATCAGGTCTGTACTTTGTATGCACTCAGGTCCCTGTTGATAGCAAGAGGAAGAGCATCTGCTTGTTCAGGAGAAACTTCCAGAACCAAAGGCTGAATTATTGACATCTTCTTCCTTGCCCTCTCTCAAACTCATTCTCTTCTGCCCCCTCCTCCAAACATACACATGATTTCCTATCATTAATCTTTATTAATTCCTGTTTTCACTTTTCTACCCTCTCCTACATTCCTTTTACATACTCAGGCATATATACGTACACATATACATCATATATATATATATTTATTTGAACATATATAAGATCTGCAATAGATTGGTCCCTCTCCATATAGCTGACAGGACACTTTCAAAATGCCCCATTTCCTAACAGATGTATTTGCTTTCAGGGGTAATTGGGCTCAAGAGAAAGAGAAAGCCTAGAATTGAATATATAACAATATAAGTGATACAAATGTGAATTCTTAAGGTGATGGTTAGGTGGAAGACTGTATACCAAAATTAAATTTCATTTTATCATAGAGCCTCTATGGAGCAAAGTACTTACAAAGGGCAATACGAAGCCAAAAAACTAAGAGCAAAGAAAGAAAATAACTCAGTTTTTAACAAGTTATTTAAAACTCTTCAAGGGAAATTCTTAATTTTTTCCTCTTGAATAAATAATGTAATATGGCAAGGACACCTGAAAGCCGAATTAGAACTGTAGCCAAGCAGAAAATATATCCTTTACCATGAAATATATCCACTCACAGACAGTAGTAGTAACAACCAATAAAATAAAGCTGAGGCTTATAAAAGACATAATTTCAGTCACAATTAATTATAAAAATTGAAACAGAAGAATTCCTTGCAGCATGGTGAGGAGAATTTTCATTCCTTCTCAACATATTTGCCAGAAAGTGTTCCCACACAACAGTTAAATTCAGTATTTTTGTGGTTATTTTCCACACAGGAGGAGTTAATTTTTCTGTAGGCTTGGAAAGAAGTTCTGCTCAGGCCTCCTGGTTCAGCAATAAAATGAATAAGCCATGGCACTAGTTACCCTTTCTATTCCACAGTACTCTTTCATTTTGCATATAATTCTGTATTTTCACCTGGCAACAGGGAGAATATGGTAAAGAGAGAATAAAGACATACTTGGAGAAGTTCAGAGTGGTATGAATATAAGTGGCAAGAAAAATCAACTTGAGCTCCTGAGCAGCATACACCACGATACCCTTCCTTGCTTTGACTTCCTAACCCCAATGATTCTTTCCTGATCTTTCCATTATCCAGATTAAGCAACTGTAGCTCATATTTAGAGAGCAGAGAATGTCAGATAGGAACCGAAATCTTGGTCCTGTGCAACACTGGAACAAAGCTGGGGCATACATCTGAAAATGCCATGCTTATACATAACAGTCATTTTCACCCATTTACACATAGTATTAATGTAGTTTAACCACGAACCACCATATGGTGGAAAGTCCTGTGATACTAAGGACTGTAATTTTAAGCAATTTAGCCTCTTATGCATAAGAAGTCTGGGAGTGAGGCAGTGAAGAAACAATTTATTTTTGTTAAGCAAAACTGAAGGAATGATGTCACGGAACGCAGAACACTTACATCAGGCACCGTGATTAATGAACCAGCAAAAATTAATACCTCAGCAAAATACAAACATATCTAGAACAGAAGAATCGAACAGATCAGCGAACAGTTAGAGATCAGTATCTCTGAGTATATGAGAGACAACAAGGATATGGGGACTAGGGACTGACCTGCTGGAGAGCAGTGTAGGAGAAAGGGACCTGGGGGTCCTGGTGGACAGGAGGATGACCATGAGCCAGCAATGTGCCCTTGTGGCCAAGAAGGCCAATGGCATCCTGGGGTGCATTAGAAGGGGGGTGGTTAGTAGGTCGAGAGAGGTTCTCCTCCCCCTCTATTCTGCCCTAGTGAGGCCACATCTGGAGTATTGTGTCCAATTCTGGGCCCCACAGTTCAAGAAGCACAGGGAACTGCTTGAGAGAGTCCAGCACAGAGCCACAAAGATGATGAAGGGAGTGGAACATCTCCCTTATGAGGAAAGGCTGAGGAAGCTGGGTCTCTTTAGCTTGGAGAAAAGGAGACTGAGGGGTGACCTCATCCATGTTTACAAATATGTAAAGGGTGGGTGTCAGGATGATGGAGCAAACCTTTTTACAGTAATGACCAATGATAGGACAAGGGGCAATGGTTGTAAACTGGAGCATAGGAGGTTCCATGTGAATATCAGGAAGAACTACTTTACTGTGAGAGTGACAGAGCACTGGAACAGGCTGCCCAGAGAGGTTGTGGAGTCTCCTTCGCTGGAGACATTCAAAACCCGCCTGGATGCGTTCCTGTGTGATGTACTGTAGGTGACCCTGCTCTGGCAGGGGGGTTGGACTAGATGAGCTTTCAAGGTCCCTTCCAACCCCTAGGATTCTGTGATTCTGTGATTGAAATCAGATGTAAAGGAGAATTTACCTAAAATTCTCCTTGTGTATATGGTTATGAGATTAAAACACACATCCTTTTTTTTGCTGCATCAGGCCCATTGAAAGTACCTCTGACAAATACAAACCTGATATAGAAAAGTGTTATGTGTTGAAAATCATAAGCAAAAAGAACGTATTATCAGATTAAGCTAAGGGAAGAAAAATGTTGTTTCCACATCAAAAAAGAAGAGATGTTACTGGCACAAAATGTCCATGTTACCTTTTGCCAGTACTGCAGGAAAGCTGGAGAAGGGCAACCTTCCCAGCCACTGCCCTGGGGAGCACAAATGTGATGCTCTGTCACGACACAGACTGTTTCTCAGGGACTTCTGGAAACCATGAGTCAGTAGGACACTTCCACCTAATTTGGATCTCTTCTGAGAGTGCTGCTATTTAAGAATGTTTAGTGAATGTTTGGTGTAATTTTAATAAACTGTCTGTGAAACTGGAAGTGGCAATTAAAGATTTTCTAGTATTAAATGAGTGAACGACCAAATCACAGAATCAGAGTCACAGAGTCACAATCACAGAATGGTAGGAGTTGAAAGGGAGCTCTGGAGATCATCTAGTCCAACTCGCCCTGCAAAAGCAAATTCATCTAGAGCAGGTCACACAGGAATGCATCCAGTTGGGTTTTGAATGTCTCCAAAGAAGGAGACTCCACAACCTCTCCGGGCAGCCTGTCCCAGTGCTCTGTCACCCTCAAGGTAAAGAAGTTTTTCCTCATGTTTAGATGGAACTTCCTGTGTCCCAGTTAATGTCCATTGCCCCTTGTCCTGTCACTGGACACCACTGAGAAGAGTCTGGCCCCATCCTCTTGACACATGACCCGTAGATATTTATAAGCTTGGCATTTTATTTTTTACAACAATAAGGTCAAACTGGAGGCTACTGCCTCATGTTTCACAGCACTAAGTAAAACTCAGTGTCAGACTATTTAAACAGATACTTTGGCTGTAGTTCCTTATATTTTTTTACATTTCCTAGTTTACATAAGGCCAACATTAGCTAAAAACAATCACAGATCATTTATTTCTATGGTTAAAGAAATTAATAAATTCCTTCACTTAGCTTTCCACTCAGTTCAGTCCAGAACTTATTCAGTTTCTCTAAGGAATCAAGTTAAGAAGCCTTAAAATGTTGAAGAGAAAAATAAACACATTAAGTTGAAAACATAATTATCACGTAGCATTGAAAAATCTGAGCAGGGTAATGAACATTTTATGACAGTTGCTTTTAAAAAGAGACAAAAGGATTTATCAAGGCTTTTGATAGGTGCCAACCAAACTAGCTCCTAACAGAAAGCTTCATGGAATTTACACCTCCCTGCAGAAAAGAGCAGTAATTTTATTTGCATTATTTGCAATAGAAACAAGCATATTAACATTAAAAATGTTAACATATGCTAACTGAGTCTATTGTTCTCCTGGGGAAAAAAATCTACAAGTAGAGAGGTGGCTGCATGTGATTGCCAGACACACTACAGCTGGCATAATAGTACCTCAGCTGGCTACAATGACAGCTAAAATGCTGTGCTAAAGCGCAGGCAATATCTGCTTCAGCTTGCAGAAAAGAAGAGTATCAGAGACATAGAGGTTTCTATTTTGCCCGAGAGAAGCCCAATTAAACAACAGAGCAAATCAAGGAGCTTAACTCTAGCAGAGAAGACTGGGGAAGAAAACACACCTTGTCGCTGTAACTGTGAGATTTCAAAGGAAATTCTCAAGTCCAAATGACAGTACCAGCTCTTAAATGATTATTGATAGATTATTAGAAAAACGTATATAATATGTCAATTCCAAGTATCTGTGTTAGTGAATAGGGCAGAATCCATCAGCCTGGCAGGGGCAAGGCTGCTGCTGCTCCATTTCCCCAGGTCCAATATGTAACAAGGCTGAGCATGTATTTCCAGTAGACACACACACACAAAGCACATGTATACACCACATATATGAATATATGCACAGCCAGCTACAATGAGAACACAGGCAGAAATACTGAGCACTCACACAGACACAAAGAGCATCAATTCCCTCATCTTCTTCCCCCCTCTGGCTGAGCAGGATGGAGGTCTGCTAGTACATATACACATACATGTACATAAATATGCACTTATAAAGTGAATCCCTCCATCAGCTGGGCTCATACATAATCTGCCCAGTAGCTGCCACTTCATTATTTATTCACATATGTGCATATAGTCTTGATGGATGATATGGTTCAGCAAAAAGAAGGGATAAGTGGATTCTGTAATTTAAAAGTTTAGGGGAAAAATTGTGGGGGAGTATAATTTCCCTCGACCTGCTGGTGACACTCTTTTCAGTGCAACCCAGAAATACCACTGGCCTTGGCCACAAGGGCACATTTCTGGCTCATGGTCAACTTGTTGTCCACTAGGACTCCCAGGTCCTTCCCCCCAGAGCTGCTTTCCAGGATGTCAATCCCTAATCTGTGATAGTGCCTGGGGTTATTCCTCTCCAGCTGCAGGCCTCTACATTTGCCTTTGTTGAAATTCATGAGGTTCCTCTCCCCCCAACCCTCCAGCCTGTTCAGGTCCTGCTGAATGACAGCACAGCCTTCTTCTGTGTCAGCCACTCTTCCCAGTTTGGTATCATCAGCAAACTTGCTGAGGGTACACTCTGTCAGGGTCATTGATGAATATGTTGAATAGGACAGGGCCCAGTACTGAACCCTGGGGGACAGCACTAGCTACAGACCTCCAACTGTACTTCACAGCACCAATCACAACCCTCTGAGCTCTGCCATCCAGCCAGTTTTCAGTTCACCTCGCTGTCCAATCATTTAACCTACATTTCTTAAGCTTCCCTATGAGGATGCTATCAATGAGGCAGCCAAGAATGCGATCCTGTAAAGGAGATGGCAGTGGCACTTCTGTGGATATCATTGCTAAAAGCTTTCTTTCATAATGTGAAAATGCTGCTCAAGCTGCTTGAAAAATTCAGCCAATCAAATAAAACAAAACAAAAAACCCCAGCTGGATTCACAGAGTGAAGAGAGTTTATTGCAAGACAATTTGCTGTAAAAGCCATCTATCTTTAAAAAGATACAGAAGTGCCTCTTTGTTATTTATAGCTCAATTTCCTCCAAAGACACTTCTCAGATGAACAATGCAAGGACAACAAAAACAAAAAAGATTATTCATAGTCTTAAATTATAAAATGCCAGTTCTGAAGTACTCAGGATTCCTGACTAAACTGTCTTTAATTTGAGAAGACAGATGCTCTGTGGAGGAACATATGGCAGACTTTACTCAAGACTGTGGAATTCTTTGCTTTCATTGTTTTGTGTTGGAATCTAAACAATCTTTATATATGTGGAATTTTTTGCTGTATATATGATAAGAAAATGACATTAATATGTCTTTTCCCCCAAGGTGAAGGTTAAATAAGGATAAAAAATTAAAAAGATAGGAGGCTGGACTGCAATCTGCCCAAACATAATTTTGTTCTTGTGTGAAACAAAACTATTCTATTTTGATCTGGTTTTTGTTTGGTTTTGGTTCTGTTCTTTTTTTTAAGTACTGGATAACTCATGGGTTTCTGAATAGACTTTTTTCACCCACCATGTCACAGATTTTTTTATTCTGGATTAATGGCCAACAGTTGTTACAATTAACAGGTATTAAACCAAGTATATGAAATTAATCAACTTGTTTCATATCAGTGTTTCATACCATTACTACAGATGACACAAATTTGCAGCTTCAATATTCAGTTCAAACAGCTATTTTGACTGAATCATCTCTTTAGTTTTCCAGTAAATTTCTTCTTCTTTCTTGATCTTTTCCTTAATGTGCACAGACCCATATTCTTTTATCTATGGAAGCCAAATTTCTAGCAGCCTATCAGTGCAAAACTACCAATGCCTTTCTGCAGAGCCAATGCATCAGTCAAGGTGAATTCTTCTTATCGGTCTAAAGAACCAGATCTCATAAAAACTTGAGAAGTAAATTAGGGATGAATGAAATATTCTTTCATTTGAGCTGCTTCTCAGTTGATATCAGATATTGATATCAGTTGATTACAGATATCCTTCTGAGTAGCTCAGTTAAATACCCCACTGAAATATAGTAATTAAAGACTTGATTTGGTTGCTCATACATAGCTTTCTAGTGCAACGTGAGGTGTTACAGGATGCCATAGTTTCCAATTAGTGTTCCAGAATAGTATAGATACCCTGCAAATGCTGTATCATATCTAGCAGACTTACGAAGATATCTCAGAAAATGTAGAGCTTCTAAAAATCAGTAGGCACCTACTGTGAAGATGGCTGAGTCAAGCCCTGGGTAGTCAGTTCATGCTTAAGACACCTATACTTATTATCTATATATGCACATGGGCTGTAAGGATCTGACTGAATTAAGCTGTAGATGTAACTTCCATTATAATCAGATGTCTACCCGATTGTAGTAGATACCCACTGATCATAACATATATATCTGAGATGCACCAGGTTAGCCAGGACATAAACACAGGCCTGTCAGATATAACATAGGATGTATAGGAGACTTGTGTCCATCCAGACTGCCAGGAGTCAACAAGGTAGGGTTCCCAAGATGGGAGTAAAAGTCTCTTTAAATGTGAACTGTTTTTAACTGCTAAGCAGGTAAACAGGAAGGAAAATACCCACAATGCTGAAAATACAATGAAAGAATCTTCAGTAGTTTTCACATAAGGAGAAGTGTTAGCTAAAGAACATTTTAAAGCTCACATTTTTTAGAATCTCTTGCAGTTTGTCTAAAAGAAATACTAAAGAAATACAATTTCTAAAAGAAAATTGATACTGCAGCACAGTACCCAGCCTGGTGCTAGGAAGCTACACAGTACGAAGATATTCTGATTCGATGACTGAAGTAAAATTTAGTTGTCCATGTGACAAAGTAGCAGCATATGCAAAACTAAATAGCACTAACAAATAAATAAATTGTGTTATATTTATCTGATCACATGTGTCATCACAGCTTTCTCTTATTAGTCACACCACTTTCAAGAGTCCCGAGACATGTGTGAGTTGTAACTGATTAAATTAAGCTGGGAAGTCTGAAGTTTTATAAGGGCTAGGTGAATCTGATGAGTATTCTGTGTATGTGAGTCCGCATCTTGCCTTTTCTAGCACTGAGTGCTGAGTTTACAATACTTTGTGGATCAGGAAATAATAACACCTGGTTACAATTTACCACCATTTTCTTTGGCTGGGCTAAGCAGTTAGTCTTGTGATCTTTTACTGCTCTTGAATTCCCTCATTAACTTTTTCAAACATATTTTTTATTGCATTTTTTAAATCTGTGACAATAAATGATGTCTGATACTATCACTGATTTATAAGAGCAGGGGTTTTTTTAAAGGACCAGACACCTCAGCTTTCCCATGACACTATTTTAACTTGTAATAATTCCCACTAAATTAGGTCCAAGATGTGCATTGTTCAGCATTTCATCTTAGGGCTACCAAGAGGTCATATACAATGAGGCTGTATACTTATTGTTTCCATTGCATGCATTGCTGGGCTTGCAAATGCTTGATTGAAGAAGAAAATCTCCCCAACTATTGCTGTCCTGCTTAGTTGACCAGAAAGTCTAGTATCACTTACCAGTGTACTGTTTCAAACTTAACCTTCCAAACCTAACATTTACAGTATTGTCATAAATTGAATGGATATTCACTTGATTTAATTCCTTCAGTGAAACATTACAGCTCTGAATCAGAGTTACACTATGAGAGCTTTGCATTATGTGGGCAGTTCTTGTGTACAGAGCTTGGGCCATCTTAATAGCTCTGATATTGCTAAAATCTTACGGTAGGATGCAGGCAGGCTCCTTGTTCCTCCTTATTACATATAATATGAAGATAGTCCAATGTAATTTTTTTTTTTTTGCTTACATCACAATTGCTTTGTATAGAAAGTCTTTAAGCTTACACCCTTAGTGTGATAGTGCCATTTTCTAGAGCAGTAAAATGCAAAAATGCTAAAGGTTGTGGTTACCCTTAAAGTATTTGACATTATACCATCCATTCTTTGGGTTTTAGATAGGATTTTATTGTGTGAAGGAAGCTACAGGGGACTCTTTAAATCCTTTTGTCTAGATCTGAAGCAGATAGCAGTGACCTAACCCACTCATGTTCAGCTGGGCTGATCCAAAGAGTCAAAGTTTATGCTATAGACTACCCAATTGCTTCCATGAGGAAGAAGACAAGAAGGAATTCTCCTAGAAGGCTAGGTTGGCCAAAATATTTGCTTTATTTTATTCTCAGCTTAGGGAACTAACTTCACAAACTGTTACAACGGGCACAGCCAAGGTGGAAACCTGTACTTGTGCTCAATGTGTTCAGACACTAGGACAAGAACAAGGTCAAAGGACCTCCTACAAGGCTGGCAGGAAAGGATGAAGATGCTTAGATTGGCAAAAACTAGGTATGCTCCCATGTTAACAGCATAGTCTCTAATTGGGCCAAGGTATATTGATACCTTGTGGTCACAAACTGTCACGGGGAAATGGGTTTATGTGTATTGTGTGTTTATATACCCATAGTTAGAAATGAAGCTACACTCTGCCTTTCAAACACACTCTTTTATATGTGTTTGTTTACTGATACACCAGTACCATATTTTCTGTTCTCTCATGTATTTCCTGAATAAATTAAGGGCCATTCTTTTCAACATTTTCATTATTTTCATTGACTAGATCTGTTTCCCTTCCATTTTTTTAAGATATCAGGAGTGAATACAGCATCCATTTGAAAGCTTTGACATGGCTTTGTCTATTTCTCTATATCTTAGACTACTAAGAACTTCACTCCAGGATCATGTATAAAAACACAGAGTGAGTAAACTAATTAAAATAAGTTGTATCTGAAAGCATTCTAGATTGCAGAAATCATGCTGACATGTCTCTTCACCCAGGTTCTTCTGTTTTAACAGTTAACTTTTGTAAACTGCAACAAATGAAATGTACTCTGTTTATTATGTTGCTGTCAAAGGTCAAAATTTTTCACTTCTCCCCACATATTTGTACGTGTTCATAATTTTTTCTCATGGGTGTTTTCCAGTGAAGAAACTGGCAACAGTTTATCAACATATCCTTACAATTAAATATTCAGTATGGCTTGAAAGTGCATTAAGGCTACCCTACATTTGTTCATTCTCGGGGGGACTCTTCAATTCCATGTTATCTTGGTATAAGTCTCCACAGAAGTTTTCACTCCCAATTTTCAGCCAATCTTATAATTACTTCAGTATCATTTCAAGGCCTGTGAGCTCCTCATTAAAGAGATGGAGAGTTCTCCTACCAATAATGATCCTCTGAGTGAGTTATCTGCAACATCATTAATGGAAAAAAATTGCTTTATTTTGCAGAAATAATTGGAAACATTGGCCACATGTGATAAAGTTGCATTCCATAATTATTTTGCCACATATGATATATGTCCTTTGTTTCCTATTATGATTGTGGAGACATACATTCATATATTTTATGAAGGTTGTTTCAGAGAGCCCTTAATTTATATTTAACAAATGTTTTTTTCTGAACCTAATTTATTTTTGTCAATATGATGTCTACTTAATATTGTTTAACTTGTATAACACTTACTTGATTTTCACAAGTGGAATTTATTTTGGATTTATAACAAAGGTTACAACTCACAGCTATAGCTCCCTTGACAGAACTCCAGCAAAAGCATCTCTGCTTGGAGAAGTCAGGCATGTCCAGTCTATCCATGCCTTTTCACCTATTGTTCTGTCCAAGACATTGCAATCCCAAATTGCTGAGTATTATTTCCTCCTCCATCCACTAAGAAATGTAATTCCTTTGTTTTAAAATGCAGTCACTTGCACAAGGATAAATCTTGGCCTTACTGGCAAAAAAGTCCACCAAAAAATTACAACTATGTAAAAAGGAGAAGGATTGTTTTTTCTTTATGTACCTGAAATCAGGAATACAATAGCATGTGTTCTTTTTCATGTTGTTTGGTTGTTGAACATAGATGTAATCATATTTCACCAAAATTAGCAAAGAAGATGAACAATTAGAGAGTGATACTCACCAATATTCAAGAAGTTTAACAAAAAGCACAAGCTAAGATCTTCTTCTAAACTTCAGTAAGAAGGATCCTGCTAGAAAACAATCCTGTGTTCCCACAAACAGAAAGGCAACACTGCTGAAGGCACTGCTGATCAATGGGGCAATCAGATTGGCACATATGGTTTTGTGTGGATAGCGCATGTTCTTTTAAGTAAACCTCTACCTTGACACATGAGTTGTTTTTCTGGAAGCTCAAAAGGGGTACTCTAAAACTCTAAAATCTAGCTGTCTGTAAGGTTAAATATTCATCCTAAACTACTGCTTACAAGATGCTGCCTCCAACAGCACCCACATACAGGAACCACATAAAATATGAACACAGAATCAAGACTCCTTGCTCGTCTCCAGCTGGTAGAGACAGATGTTTACTAGTGCAGGCACACACACAATACTAGATTCACAAGCACACACATATATGCAGGTCTCCTGAGTACTGGCACAGACCCTCTCTCTGCCTCATGCCCTGGCCTGGTTTCCAGGCCACCTTAACTCCTTCACAGGTCCCCCTACTCTCTGGCTGATCCAGCTTGATGCTCACCAGCAAACATGCAGCACTTGCACACTTGTCCCACAGGCACAGGTCTCCCCAGATACCAGCGCGGACCATTCAGCTGCCTGATACCCCTGGTGGCTGCAGGGCTGCCTATAATTTGTCTGGTCCAACCTGAAGTTTGCTATTGAATGACACATACACACTCCATACACGCCTAGATTGGCAAAGGTACAGACACTCACCCCACCAGAAGCTGGCACCAGGCACATGGTCTGTAACCTGTGATCTTGCTGCAACCACAAGCACTGAGCCCTCACTTACCTCACTCATGCTGGTCTCTCCCAATAGCTGGTTTTCTGGACACATACCATTCCCACACCAGTGGCTGCAGGTTTAAAACCCCCACTTGTTTTGGTCACTGATGCTGAGACCCCTACCCTCACTCCAGCAGCTCCAGCACCCAGGCCAGGGGTGCCTACACCCTCAGTCTGGCTCCAGCTGTTGGCCCCAAATTTCACTCACGCACATACAGGTCTCGCCAGTAGCTAGCACTTAGTCTCACAGCACACATACACACAGGACAGGAAGTGACATTGCTCAGAGAGGTAGGTAAGAGAGGATTTAATAAGAAGATAGGAGAAACTGCAGCTATCAGACACAGGGCTCAGTCAGACGAGAGTGCTGACTGCAAACAGCCCCTCTTACACCCCTGTCTGTCTATTCTCTGTTGTATTTCCCTCCATCCCCTTTCCCTGCACATTCCCTCACCAGTTTTCATAGTTCCACTGACCCCCCTCCAACATCCTGGACTCTTAGGTTTACATCCTTATCAGTAGCAAAGTCCTGGTTTGCCTGCAGTTTTTGAATTGCCCATCAATTCGTGTGACTGAGGTCTGTTTCTTTTTCTTGTCTCCATTATGTTTGTCAGGTGTGTGTCTGTTTTCTGTATGGCTTCCCCCTTTTCCTTATCATTCCATTTGATAAGGTTCTCAGTCATGTAATCTTAATGAAATAAACAGTCCCACATTCAATACACTCATTAATTAGTGTGACTGACCAGTTTTGTTCTCCTCATTACCTCCCTTTCTTGTTGGTCAGATTTGAGATTCTGTATGTTCTTATTTATGGCTTCCTCCTTTTCTTATTATCCCCTGTTGTACTGAAAGAGTCCTTGACCAGACACGCTCAAGGGAGTGGATGCTTTCTCTTTCTGCACATTAGTACAAATCCCTTTCCTCCAGAGTGGTGGGAAATATTCCTCTATAGGCCTTACTGTCCAGTGTTATCACAGAATGTCCAAGGTGAGAAACGATCTTTGGAGATCATCGGGTCCAATCTCTCTAGCTCAAGCAGGGCCACCTACAACTAGTTACGCAGGACCATGCCTAGATAGCTTTTGATGTCTCCAAGAAGAGAGACTCCAAAACATCTCTGGGGAACCTGTGCCAGCACTTGATCACCCTCACAGTAAAAAAAGAGTTACCTGATCTTCAGATGCATCCTCCTGTGTTTCAGTTTATTCCCATTGCCTCTAGTCCTGTCACTGGGCACCACTGGGAAGAGCCTAGTTTTGTACTCTTTAAGGTCTCCATTCAGGTATTTATATACTTGATGAGATCCCCCTGAACCTTGTTTATTCTGGGCTGAACAGCCCCAGCTCCCTCAGCCTCTCCTCACAGGAGAGATGCTTTTGTCCCTTAATCATTTTTGTGGCCCTTCACTGGACTCTCTCCAGTATTTCTCTCACTGGGGAGCAGGCATCTGAACACCAGGTGTGGCCTCACCAGTGCTGAGTAGAGGGAAAGGATCACCTCCCTTGACCTGCTGGCAACACTTCTCCTAATGCAGTCCAAGATATCATTAGCCTTCCTTGATGCAAGGGCACATTGCTGGCTCACGTTCAGCTTGGTCCATCAGGACCCTCAGGTCCTCTTTTTCAAAGCAGCTTTCCACCTGGGTGTCCCCAGCATGTACTGTCCGTAGTTGTTTGGATTAGAGCAAAATGGATGTAATTAGTATAAATGATGAGAATACATTTGAATGAAAGGGTTTTGAAGAAAATAATACAGAGACTTCAGGAAAATTAAATGATTGTGTGTGCAAAGCTAAGGCAGTTTATTAGATTTTAAACCAAATGTGGATACTGATCATACTGATAATACTGTTAGCATTGGAAGTCAGATGTATGATAATTTTTTTGAAAATAAAGAAATCTTTTTATCTTAATAATGTGAAGAAATTAAGTGGAAATATCCTTTGTATGTAAAATAACCTACGTAAAAAAAAGAGAGTGCCACTTTTTTTTCAGAATGCGTGGGCCTTTTGTTTTATGGTAGACAGTCCAACAAATCTGATGCAAGAATAGATTTCACTGCACTCATGGTTGTAACTTTTGTACCTTCAACTCTTGTTTAAATTATGCAGTGTTTTCTTCCTCTGTGTGAAGGCTCCATGTGACAACTATGGTCTCAGAGAAGTTTCACAAAAAAGCTCTTGTCAGAACTTTGCAGAACTGACATTTTAGGGAAAGCCCTGTTTAACCCTTTGTGAGCAGAATCTAGTAGGAATTTAGCTACTAAAATTAACTATAAATTGAGGTTGCATGGACTGCAATTTTCCAAATGCTTAGAATAGGTCACCATGTAGGTAGATTTTCAAGATGATGGCAAATAGATGTAAACATTCCCTTGATTGCCAAAATTATTCCAGGTAAAGCATATAACTGTGATTAGCAATTCCAGGCCAAATGTTTGAAATCTGGTGAAATTGTAAACAACTTAAAACAGAGTCTTGCAATGCAATCAGTAGGGAAACAAAATAGTAGATGCATTTACCAGTCCCACTTGTATGAGAACACTTGCAAGGCCAGATTATGACCTGGTACAAATCAGAGAAACTGCAATGAGTAATTGACAATATCTCTGATTCACAGCAGCTGTAGATAAAGCTTGTTAAATAAAAATTAAATTCTATGTTTAGATCTTCTGTAAGAAAGCATCATTTATTTTTGTATTTTCAGTGTTACAGTGAGCTTATTAAGGTAAAATTCATAGCAACAGCCCTGGATTATAATGAAGTTCGCTCTCGGAACTGGCATCATAGTCTTTGTCATCATTATAGTCCTTATCTCCTGTAATGCCAATAAAATGTAATTTAGTAGAACATTATATTCTAAATCCTACAAATTGAGAGAGTCTTTTAAAAGACTAAAGTCATTCTCCAGAACATTCTTACGAAATCTCTATAGTGCCATTTTTAGGAAAAATAAAACGATAAATTCCTGAATACAAAACTTGAGTTAAAAAATATTTAGTTACTAAATCTAAGCAAGAAAATATGCAAGACTTACCTCTGAAAACATGATTTCTTTTATAGATTTTATATAAAATCTATCATCCAGAATGACATAGAGAGCTAACATCCCCCCAAACCCCTTAAAATTAATTCTAGTTTGAACAGACAGACATCTTGATCTAATAATTGCTGTGCAAAAATAACTACAAGGTTAAATCTTTGGGCCTAGTTCTTCAGACATCCACTCCAAGAAGGGCATTTGCTTATGTTCTTTGCTAGTCTCCCAGAAAAAGCTTTGGACTTAAGAGAGATAAGATGAGGATGTGCATACAAAGTATGGAATTAAAAAAAATTAAATTAACTGATTGAGGCAGAGTACTTGTAAGAAGAACATCCATACTAATACATTATTTATTATTCACATTTCAAAGACATCTGTCAAAATAGTAGGTTAAAGTGCTAAGGAAAAAAGCATTTAGATTAGACATCAAAACCAGAACCTGTAAACACATAATGTTACAGACCTTTGTACTTAAGAATTTTCTTTCACCTTCATGGGGTGTTCCTCAGAATATTGCTGACTTCAGCCTCTAAAAATCTTAGCTAAATTTGCTGCCCCTGTTTTAACTTGCTTGTTGTATGTGTTTGCTGTTTATGTTGTCAGTTTCTTTTTCTGTTGAGCTAACAGGAAAATAAATGTATGTGATATGTTGCAGTCTTGCTTCCATGGTCCTGGTGTATGGGTGCAAGTCTTACACTGATAAATAATCTGTGTCTTATCAGCATATAGGCCTTTTGGTCTTCATGTAATCAACATTTTCCTCAATTTTGCTGCTGGGAAGAGTGTTCTGGAAGCAATGGCCTGGGGATGGTGTTTTTCATGATAAATGCAAGCCATTTCTTTAACCCTTTTCTCTTGTTCTAGTGCTTAAACACAGAGGCATTTCTCTTCATATTTCATTTGTATCAACTTTAGAATTTGCCTTAAGAAATCTCCATAAGAGAACAGAGTCTGTGTTTCACAGTGAAAAGATACATCAAGTGATAAGATGTAAATCTGGTGGTCTATGTAGCTTTTTCTGATATACTGCTGTGCATGTCTCATACAGCTTGACTTTTCTCAGCACCCTTCTTTGTAACATCATCAATTAAGAATGGACTTGCTGATATGCAATGCATCTTTCTCCCTGTGAGCTCTATCTAATGTTTGGGAAAAAATCCTCTTCCTCATCTCCAGATTGTTGCTTGGACTGTTTTTCTGATTCATCATTGCCCCTCTGGGGTGTAAACCAGGTTTGTGAAGATGGAAGCAGAATGGTTTTGTTTCTTCCACAGTTGCCACAAAATAATATAACCAGAATTTTAAAACACAAGTATAAAATGCAATGCATTCATGAAAAACAGTCTGGGCACCTCCAGAAATGCAATCTGGTTTTAAACATACTGACTTAAGCTCAAGGATATAACACAGAAGGCCAAAGATCAAAATGTAGGCAAATGTAGAATATTCGTTGGGTCTAGAACATGAAGAAATCATGTTTATATCATCTGACCTCCCACTTACCACAAACTATGTTCAGTAGCTCCTGCATCAAAACCTTCTTTTTTAAAGATATTCATTATTTTGCATTCTTCACCAACTTATCCTAATGTCCGACACTTTTTCTGTTAAATACATGCTACTAACTCTAACCTCAAGTTATCTAATTTGTCACCAACCACTAGTTTATTCACTAGATTAAAGTGCTCTTACCAGAATTCCAGTTCTTCCAGACATGATTGAGTTACTTGTCCATTTATTCGCGGATCTTTAGTGTTTTCCTATAACCTAAAAATTCCAGACCTTATATATTTTTTAACTGTCTTGAATCTTTGTCAATTGTTCTACATTGTTTCCTAAGGTCTGGATGTTTGAACAAAACACTTCCATATAACATAACTGAGATAATTTAAATACAATGACTTATCTTTTCTGCTACTCAGTATTTCCTTGTTTACACACTCATCATATTATTCTTCCAAGTTTCTACTGGTAGCTCACATTCAAGCAGTTATTCATCATTTACCAACTGTACTTTCACTACTTTTCAAACTACAGCCAAAATTCCCTAGATGGTTTTACAAGGGGCATGCTTTGTTCCTAGAAGTTTAATCTTATTTTCATAAATATGAATGTCATTAGTACCAGTTTACTCTTTCTACATATGCAACCAGGCAGGTGTACATCCCAGTTCAGGACAGTACGATGACCACTGGTAACTGTGCAATAATAGTATGATCATATGAAAGGGTGTTTCTAATACATGAAGAAACGGGGAGGAGATGACTTTGCCCCAACTTTTATCCAACATACATAGCAGATATATGAGCGATGTATGCAATATATCACACACATATGTCCTGATAACATCATACAGAGCAACATCCTTTCCTGCACTTTTATTTTATTTACTATTGTTACAGTTTGTGACTTCTTTTCAAATTTTACATGTATATATCTGTATATATAATTAATTAAATTGTGCTTATTTTTCCAAGTCACTGGTAACAGAATAGGATATGGCAACAAACCAGGATCAGATCTGTGTGGATCTACTGGCAACAGTCCTCATAGGATGATGATTCATTATTGAAAATTATTTTTTGAAATTGACCATCTAATCTGATTTTAACCTACTTAATTTTTGCTTCATTGATTTTGTATAGTAGATTTTATATTAAATGTCTCCTACAAGTGCAAATATGTCACCAGCTACATTTATCAAGCATATTCATAATCTTACATATCTTATTTATTTAGCAATGTATTTTTCCCTAAGACAATTCAATTCAATGTTTCACTGTAATTGTGACACTTCAGTATAAATTTCAGGAATATATTTGAGTTGTCTGAATCAGGATTTTATAATTACACGAAGCTTGATCACTTTGACTTTCTGAAGCTCAGGTTCATTCATCTACATGGATAAATCTTTGCCAACATAGGCTGATAGAGGAATGATGTTTTCCACCTACTTTAACATTTGAAAACTTCCTCCAATTTTATTCCTAAATTCTTGCAAAACATGAAAGATATAAGAAGCTCAGCACTAGAAGTTACACATGCTTGTCATATTGTAATGTCTTTACTAGCAAAAGTCTCTGTGTATAAAGTCAGTTCACTCTCTCCTTGATTTTCAGAGCTTTCAAAACTTTTCACTGAGTAAGCATTAGTTGTCTAGTTTTTCTGATAACTTGTTGCTTGACCACGGCATTTAACCATGGTTCAAAAAACTTGACTTCAGACATAAGATTACGAGATTGTAGTGAAAGTATTGGAGTTGTAACTACTCTAAGAACTATTATAAAATTGTAAAATACTACTTTCAAGTATCACATAATACTTCAATTATATTACTACAATACTTATTGAAAGATTAGAAAGTAAAATTTTCACTTTTAGGAAAAAAAACAAACTAGATACATTTAAAAACATAACACTGTATTTGGTTATTTAACAGTTCTAAAAATGTTTATATTGTACAGTGATATTAATGTCAGCTATACCCTGAAGACTCACATTTGGCCACATAGAAGTTTCCTTTCTCAAGTAGGGGTAACTTAGCAGTTACAGCTTAGGGGAAAAACAAAACTAACACAAACAAAACAAAAAAACCCTGTGTTTTTTTAAGTATATCTTTGCGGTTTCACCTTCAGGCAAGTCTGGCGTTAATGTGTTTTTCATGCTTCTAGCTGTGCCTTAGTTGGGATCTATTTACATGAAGCAAAATCAATTTTTGAAAGCCAAAATTGTGCAAAACATTCATTTAACTTCATGCTATTTTAACATGTGCCTTGCAGAAATGATGAAGTCAGGAAAAAAATAGCTCCAAAGCCACCAGTGAGGCCCTTTAAACAAGATTTGTTTGCATACTTTGGCTTTATGAGAATAAGTTTTAAAACAAGATTTAGAGAACAAAAGCAATCTGAGCTGCAGTTAAGTAAGATACAGGGCTGCAGCTGATGTTTTCTTGTGCAATGCATTTAATTCTCACATAGTAGGTGTTGTTGACGGATATGTCATAGATCAGCACTTCTTGGATATTTGAGTGGTCAGAGAAGTTTAGCAGTATTGAAACTGGAACATTCCTGTGTTTCTCGTGCCAAATCTGGTGCTACATTTAGAGGGCCACATCATGTGCAAGGAAAAATTGCAAAGGTTCTGGAATTAATGACCTTTCCTGTTAACCCCCTACAATGTTGTAATTATCTGGAACGAATGTAGGAGACTTCTTAGAATAAATATTGATCATTTACTTCACATCAGATTTCTGCTTCCAAGGGCTGACCACAAACCGAACAGCATAAAAGCACTCTGGAGCAGGAAGTATGACTGATGTTAGAATTGACGGGTCAGGATGCAGAAAAGTTATTCTCAAGAAACACAAAAAAATTATATTTCTAGGTAAGACTTTCTGTGTAAATTTTACAGGTACACTGGTTTATGCTTTGTTGCTGACTACAGGTTAAAAAAAACCATCTGGTTTCACCTTTAGACAGTGATTAGAAACAGTCCTGTGGATTTTGATAACACCTTTAATTTGACTGCTAGAATAGAGGGTGTCCACAGATCTCAAATTTTATGGGGGTAAAGTTACTTTTTCAGCATCCTGTGAAATCAGGTTCTAAATGTAGTTCAGACAGAGATACTTCAAAATAACTTTATATATAGTTTTTCAGGTTGCTGAGGACTGGAAAGAAGGCACTAAGTCTCAGCACTAAGGTAACTACCAAACATGATCTTGCACAGAGAAAGTCTATATTACACAAACCAAACACTGAAATAAATCTATCCTAGCAGGTAGTGGGACTCAATTTTGATTGGATGAGTTGCTTAGCAGGAAAAATGTCTTTCCTTAGTCTTCCAAAATCTTAGTGTTGCTTAGCACCTTCTTGTGAAATAGTGCCTTCAATGCTCAGCTGAATGTTCCAAGGTCTTTGTGGGTAGATAATCTGTAGCAATTTTTCCAGTTCAAAATGTTCTACTTTCTCAAAGGACTGACAAAATTCACAGAAAATTACATTTCTCAAATAAAACATGTATAACTTATACACAACAAACATCAGAAATAAGGTTCTTACCTAACTTGAAAGAAAAAAATCATGTCCATTAACATGAAAAATTCACCACCAATATAGTTAAAATTTGTTTCAAGAAGACTTTAGGCCTCCCTAATGTTTATGTGACACATTGCAGTGCTGAGGAGACTCTGGTGATCTCTTAATAACTTAATAAGGGAACAAGATATGTACAGCAGCATAGCACAATTTTTCAATAACTAGCTGAAATGTTGGAAGATGGGAAGAAGGGTCATCTTTGCAGTGTCATGTTATGCCTTACATAGGCCTACATAGGGCCCAACATTTCTAACCACTGCTCTCATTTTATAGACATGAAAACTGAAATAACTTCAACAAGTAAACTGTTTTCTTAGATGAGAGATCAGAATTCAAGAATTCCTGTAATGTATGCATGTGCTAGGCCATATATTCTCTCCCAAAGTGCAGTGATTGTTAGCAGGTTACCATTAATATCTGAGACTTAGCTTGTATAAATCAATTTTTATCTATGAAGATTTGTGGAATTCTGGAGTTCAGACTCCTAAAGTCTATTGCTTTTGTATCATTTTAACAGGATTCATTCAGCTATTGCATCTTGCATTTTTCTCATTTCATTTTACCAATTGTTGTATATCTAAATGCCAGATTCTTGTAGCTTAACCCTGAAAAAATTGGAAAGAGACATATGGCTTTTTCTTTCAAGTATCTATCACTCCTTGTTCAGCCTGAATTATGACAACCACCTGTAGTTAGGTTTGCAAGAAAAGGAAGTGTTGATAAAGGCATAATGATTTCCTGATTTTAAGTATAGGATTTGCCAGGTTGGGAGGTAGCTGGGACAACAAATATTTTCCTAGGTTATGTGTCTTGGCCTTCTTGGGCTGCCTCAGTGATCTTTTTCATATTTGGAAACAACATTGTCCACTCTGAACACATGAAACACCAGGAAACTTATCTCTCATTTCCATAGCAATGAGCTTCTTATGGATAAAATTACTCAAGACCAGAGACCTCCTTTTGTAAACAATGTTACAACCTCATAAATTATATATAATACAATTGTCCCCTACAAAGTTAATTTTAATTTTCTGCAATCTAAATTTCACAGAACAAAGCCAGTGATATATTTTTTTAAATTTTTTTAAAATTTATACACATACACACACGTATATATAAACACACATCTGTGTTTTCTGTATTCATACGCAATTTCCTTTTATATGTCAATAAATCTAAGAATTCACAATTTTAGACACCCACTATCCTATCAGACAAAAAAGCACTGTGTAAGAGAGAATATAGTTTTCTCCCATTGTTAAAGCAAATCTTCACGTTCTTTGGGTTTAAGGTGACCTTAGAGTTTAAACGAAATGGGGTTTGTTGGCTTTTGAGGAATTATCATTATCTTAAAATCATTTTGCAGTTCAACACAATATAACATAGCTGGTGATCTCAGCTTTCTCTTTCTCCTTCTGCATCTTCTTTCTTCTGCCTCTTTATTATTACAAATACAGAACACAGGAATAAAATGTGATTAATATGTTTCCAGAGAGAGAGAGAGGACAAAGCAGGATAAAAACAGCCACAGGCTTTTCCACAGTCAATGCCCCACCTTCCCTGGTGACACGAGGAAGTGTGTATTCAGAGGATATGACTGCACTGTGAATTAGAGCTGTGTGGGTTTCTGACTCTTCCTGAGATCTGAAGTGTTATTTTCATGAAAAACCCTGCAGGCAGCTTGCCTGCAACCTTAATCACCTCCTCTCCCCTCCTAACACAGATTTC
Organism: Aegotheles bennettii; assembly: GCA_013398125.1. NCBI lineage: Eukaryota > Metazoa > Chordata > Aves > Caprimulgiformes > Aegothelidae > Aegotheles > Aegotheles bennettii. The sequence goes on from VZRW01005009.1 coordinate 362,545, forward strand.
TTGCATCTATGAGTTTTCCCATAAGATGATTTATTGTGCATAAAATTCCACTTTACACCTAATGTAAATTATACTGTCAACTATCCAAATGCCAGATATCCTCCAAAACTCAGTCTTTTGGAGGCAGTAAGCTGTCTGGTCTGAATGCCTAAGTGCTTGCTAAAGCATACTGGGTTTGGCTAAAGCTTCCTCAGGCAGTCTGTGTATATCTGATCTTAATTATTTAATTAATAATACCTTTTGTGAATAAATTTGTTATCTAGTCATCCATTTTTCAGAAAGTCTACATGTTTCCAGTCTTAATCTTTTATCCCTTCTGGATGATTTCATGAATTGCACAAAACATTACAGCTAACAGCAATAGTAGGAATATTATTGTACAAAGCAGTAGACAACTGCTGTTAGAATAATGTTCCTTCTGGATATATGTACACCATAGCTCAGCTTGAGGTACATTCATAAAAGCAAATAAATAAAAAACTACCAGAAGATACGTAAATGAAACAAACTAATTAAGACCTCAGTGCTGAACCAATACAATTATACATGTACACATCTATCACACTATAGAAAGAAAACTAATAGCATATACCTAATTACAAAAATTGACATTACAGAATTGGTCTTCAGAATAAATGTTTATCAAATCAACTCTTTTTATGGGAATGATGGAACAAAAGGAACCCGTACAACACCTATAGCCTCTTTAGCCTGCAACATACAAATATTCAAGACTCTTTCAAGTCCAGTAATGGTGGCCCTCTCAGCTGGTGAAATCTCATTCTCAAATCATTTTATCTGTCCTTTCTGGGAACTGAGATGGTATGTGAAAAAAAACTACAAATGTTTCCTGGTCAAATGTAGTCTGATGTGTGTTAAGGCCCAATGACTGGCTGAAAGTCTGCAAAATATGCTCAATAATCACTTGTTGATGGCTAGAATATCTAGGGGATAGATCACATCACATGCTGTCAAGTGCTATTCAATGCCTTCTAATGAACCTTCCCCCAGCTCATTAGCCTGTTTTCCCTATTAATACCTAAGTACCTGTAAAAAGCCTTGTATGTACTTTATGCTTTAGCTTCCATTTCTCTATGTTCTGCTCCTTTTCCTGTCTCCAGATCAATGTTCTGTTGCATCTTACAATCTATCCTCTTCTTTCTGTGTTTGTACAGGACTTAGCACAGCAGTCTGGCTGTGCAGTCTTTTAGGGGTGAGTATGGAGTGCTCTGGAGGGATGTGGGACCTTATGCACCTGATAGGGCTTCAAGGATTTAACAAACTATTAACTATGCTTAGGCGGGTTATCTGCAGGTTGTCTAGAAGATAACTATATAGATACGATGTAGCAAATACAGAAAAAATGTAATGCTTGTTACTGATATGAAGCTTACTCAGTCCAATTCAAGCTGCAGACAGTGACAGAAACTATGAAAGAGAGGCTTTTACTACTGTAACTGTATTTCACCAAACCAAGTAATTCATTTTGATGGCTTCCTTAGGTCAACATGACAGATTTTTAGCTGTGAAATGGCAATCTCCTGGGCTGTTCTGTTTTTTTTTTCTGTCCTTTTTATGAAAGGATTAAATTTTATTCATCAGTCAGTGTGATGACAACTATTTCACTTGCTTTAATTGTCCCAGAAATACAAATTAAAGTAAATAGTTAAGAAGATGAGCTAGTCACAGGTAAAAATGCTCTATGAAGATCATTTATGGTGCTATTGCCATGTTCCTGGCTTAAGTTGTGTGTTGGAAATGGTGAAGCTTGCTATGTTCCAGTCACAATGTTTATATTATCTACACAAATAACAGGATACACTTCATACAACGCTACTAAATTTACCCTTGGAAGCAATACTGGCTAATAGTGTTTTAGAAGGGGAAAGTAATGAATATCATGGTAGTAGCCATTCTGGCATTTTAAAGTAATGTGCTAGAAAATAATGTCTCTTGTATTACCCGTGAAATGATAAGTGAAAATACCATATTAAGATTTGAACTATAAAAATGCATTCAGGGGTTAATGTTTTACTGTATCACCCATTGAAGAATCTTTTTTTGACAGAAGTACAAAACAGCTCATGTGTCTGACCAGGAGGCCCTTGGACATGACAAGTTCTTCCTTCAAAGAGCAGAACTGAGCACCATGCTCTATCTGCACAGAGGTATGAGGTAAGACCTGAGTTCTGAGAGTTTCTCTTACTGTTTTTCAGATGTTTTCTCTGATAATGCCTCCAGTTACCATGTTGTTTTACTCTAGAATCAAATGATGCCCACTAAAACCTCTCAATAACAAGGAGCATAGAAACAAAGATGCAGATCCTAGGAAGTTTCTGCTTTTTTTTTGCTTTTTTTTTTTTTTTTTTTTTTAATAACAGGTTTATTCACTTCTCGCATACTGGTAAGTAGCATTCTATAGTTCATTGCACAAGAAACATTTTGAATGATAGATTAGTCATTCTGCTTAATAACCTAATAATAATATGTCTCCCTGCAATAATCAGGAAAAGTGTCTACCTTTCAGCTCCAGAGCAGAGATGCTAATAATTCAATGACAGGTATAATTTGGTCTGACTGGAACAAACACCTTTTAAGAATAGAGAACTGATTTATCTTTATTACTTCAACCTGAGTCATAAAAACTTGATATATGATTCTGTCACAGGAAGATCAGTGTCACCTAACTGTACCACCAAATATTTCAGCTAAGGAGATGGTCTTCTGCATTCTGATTCATAGTGTATTTCCTTTCGTTATGGATCACTAACCCAACAAGATCTGACAACAGGACAAAGTTTCTGTCAATGATCCAGGAATCCACTCATGCTGATATTGTTCTCAAAAGTGGAAGTTTTTTATGTGATTGTCCACATACTGTATGTATTCACCGTACCTGAATAGGTATGTTAATTTCTGGAACATTCTTTATCCACCTCTTTGTCTACTTCTTTCCTACTGCAGGCATAAGTATTACTTAATCCTGATTATGCATCTCTTCTCTGCACCTATTTAAATCCAAGGTCATCTTTCTGAATGTCAGTGCTTAGACTTGTAGACAGAACTCTATATGTCTGTCACGTGTTTTGCAACCTGATATTCATATTGTCCCACTCTACTGAAAATAGTTTGGAAATATCTTAGTACCATATCTGACTTTTTCAGATGCACTTTGTTGATGGTTCAAAGTAATTTTTACAGTTTTCTTACTAATCTCCAATTTCTCTAGTTTAACATATTCCCTTAGAATACTTCATGTGAAGTCCAGAGAGCTTACTGTCTGCATTGTCCTTTTACAAAAAGTGAAAAAAATCCTACAAAAAATCAAAGAAAGCCATACAGCTGCCTTGGTATGACCTGCTTTTGGTACATTTGTATTGTGCCTATTCCCATTTCACATTTACTACCCTTTCTCTAGTTAGATTAATTAAAAATCCCTGATATTAGAACTGATTTTTTTTTGTGCAGATTTCTTCCTTCTATTACAGAAAAAAAGATTATCTGGTCCCTCATACTTCAGTGTGTTGAGGTGTTTTTTTGATTTTATGCCACTGAGGATGAAGTAATTAGACTCATTTAATTAGAGCAATTAGGGCTTTGCAGTTGGTGTGCTTTGCCCTTAACCTGAGAAGGAAGTCTGGGCAATCAGTATTTATTGGAACCAAGGCTACTTTATAACACAACTGCAACAGGAAACAAAGAGGCACTTTTAATTTCACTGTTCCCTGGTGTTACAGGCAAATTCATTGCATTCACAGAACTCTTCCCACAGTCTTGCTCAGTCTGCCCCTGGAGCTACTAGTGTGGGCCATGTTTTACAATCACCACATGGTTTAAACAGAGGTCAATCCTACCTAAAGAATAGATTTAATTACTACTGAAATTATAATAATAACAATCGTATTAATTTATAATCTTCAGTCTTGATCTGAAAAATGTTTGACACTTTCTGGATTACTTTTACCTGTCTGGTCCAATTCCCATTCCATCATTTCTTCTATTAAAATTCTTTCTTGCAAGTTTCTTGTAACTTAGCATCTTCTTGGCTGGCCCAGATATCCATGGTATTTCATTGCTTAGGTTCAATCACAGGAAAAAGGGCTACACTTAAGGTTATTGCCTTGTATCCAATCTACATCTCAGTGAGATAACTTTTATTTTGACAGTACTTTTTAAAACACTAATGTCTGATGCTACACTATGTCAGGTGCTTTATGAATATTTAAGAATTACTTAGTTTGTCAATGATGTTTTCCTTGTTTATTGCATAAATATTATTTCAATTGTGTAATAATACTTTCATATTTCTTACCTGTTATATATTTTGACTTTAATAATTCCTCTAAGATATTTGTCTACTTGATCCTATGAAATGTTTTAAAGATTTTTCTCCTTAACTAAGCAGTCTGTATTTTTTTATCTACCCTCAGGCTCTTTCTCAACTAATGACACTATGAGTCAGACCGCGGTCCTTTGGGATCTCTCCAGAGACAAAAGACTTTCAAAATCAGCCTGAAAATTTCTGTAATTTAAATTCTCACTTCATGTATAATTCCTTATTGTTGATTTTGAATCCTCAAATGTGAAGACTTTCAAAATATACTTAGCTTTACATGGTTATAGTACATTAATGCTTGACTTCTGACTCATCATTCAGAATTGGAATAATTTTTTCTTTTTACTTCTTCATTATTATGCCAGCTTCTTTTGTATCTATTTGGAAGACCATATTAAATACATCCCCTTCAAATTCATTATAAAACCAGTATGAAATTGCAAAATAAAGACAGTCTATGCTAGATGTTCTATAGTGATTTGTTTGTTGTGGTTTTTTTAAGTTATAACTCACTTTTCATTATAATCTGTGAAAGATATATTATTGTCACAAAAAGATTAACACAACTTAATTAATCTATTATAGAATGAATCCCCTATCACAGAATCACAGAATCACAGAATTCTAGGGTTTGAAGGGATCTCGAAGGATCATCTAGTCCAACCCCCCTGCCGGAGCAGGGTCACCTACAGTACATCACACAGGAACGCATCCAGGCGGGTTTTGAATGTCTCCAGTGAAGGAGACTCCACAACCTCTCTGGGCAGCCTGTTCCAGTGCTCCGTCACTCTCACAGTGAAAAAGTTTTTCCTGATATTCACATGGAACCTCCTATGCTCCAGTTTGCATCCATTGCCCCTTGTCCTATCATTGGACGTCACTGCAAAAAGCTTGGCTCCATCATCCTGACCTTCACCCTTTACATATTTGTAAACATGGATGAGGTCACCCCTCAGTCTCCTTTTCTCCAAGCTAAAGAGACCCAGCTTCCTCAGCCTTTCCTCATAAGGGAGATGTTCCACTCCCTTAATCATCTT
>VZRW01005010.1:7900-30662 GCA_013398125.1 Aegotheles bennettii
CACCCCCAGCATCGCCCCGGGGCACCCCAACCTGCTGCCCCGGCATCACCTCGGGGTATCCCAACCCGCGCCCCCAGCATCGCCCCGGGGTGTCACAGCATCCCGCCGCCTCCTGCCCACCCCGCACCGGCTGCACCACCCGCGGGGCTGCTCTGGGCTCTGGCAGAGCCTGGCTGGGGAGGGACTCTGCTCTTGACTGGCAGTTTCCAGCCGGATCAGTCCCCCCGGTCCATCTGGATCTGTCCCGCGGCACCAAGCCGGCACAAGGAGGGACCGCAGCAGATGGAGGGGGGGCAGCTGCCCGCGGGTCCTCCGGGGACAACACTGACGGGTGGCCCCAGGGTGCCAGCAAACTCTGGAGCTGTTTATCCAGAGAGGAGAGAGGGTGGGTCTGGCAGGGGTTTTCCTCCCCACCGCAGGGCCAGTCTGGGCACTTTTGGTCTGTGCTCTCCTCCCAGTGAGATGGGAATGAAGGTGGGAAGCATCCCTGCCTGGTGGGACACAGCCGAGCCAGTACATAACACAAATACAAAGCCAATGTATCAAATGCTCCTTTTGGAAAGACATCCTTACAATTAGGTTCCCTTCTAACACAAACGTCTCAATCCATGAAGCAAAGTACCAAAGGCTCCCTGGGACTCCCAGCAGGTTCCAAGGCTCTGCTCACAGCTCTGTCCAGCTGCAACCCCTGGGGGGTGGAAACTTGAATCCACCAGAGCATTTGCATGAGGATATGGGGATTTTTTTCTCTCTGAATTATTGAACAAAGGCAGGTTGTGCTTCACGCACTGTGGAAGAATGGAGTGGATTGACTCTGGATAGCTCCTGGCCCCTGGAAAATAAAAGCACTTGTTGTTTCTCTCTGGTTGGTTTTGGCTGGACGGTCCAGCCCGGCAGCATCCCACCTGAGCCAAAGGAGGAATAGTGGGAGTGAGAGAGGGAACTTGAGCAGGGCTTAATGCGAAATTAAGGGGAACCAGAAATCCAAAGGAACTTGCTAATGAGAGCAAGGACAAGAGCAGAGAAGGAGTAAGGGGAGGCAGATTGAAAGAGTCAGATCAGAAACTGTCATTTGTTAGAAGGGGATGGATAGAAAAGGAGACCTGGTGAACACAGGAAAGGGAAATAGTCTGAAATGTGACAGCGAAGCAGAGTCAATTCAAAAAACCCCAAACCTGCCCGAATTAGAAAGTATCAGATAATGAAAGTGGCTCCTCTGGGCACCCCGGCAACCTGTGACAAAGAGAGTCTCTGATTCCCAGCTGCCCCCTGCGATGCCAACGCGGGGAATACTACCAGCACACACAGCCAACGACTCAACCCCCTGCTCGGGTGTTGATTTAACAGTGTCTTCCCAAGCCCTGGGGTGCAGGCACCCTGTGGCTGGCAGCGCAGCCACCTGGAGCAGGCAGGCAGGCAGTGATACCTTCATAGAATCATAGAATCATTATGGTTGGAAGGGACCTCCAGGGTCATCAAGTCCAACCTTCCCGACAGGTAATGCCAGCTGATTCCCATCCAAAGCAATTCGCAGGCTGGAGCGCACGCTGGGAACGCTGCTGTGCTGAGCTGCCTTTCAATCATTCAGTATTTGCCATCTTCCCTCATCTCCAAACCGTTCTGAATGCGATGCCTCCCTATTCAGGCTAAATCAAATATTTATTGGAACTGCAGCGCGCCGGCAGCGCTGGGCTGCAGCAGCCCCTTCTCTCTCAAAGGCCATTTTCGGGAGCTCCTGTCTGTCTCCAGCTCCCACCTTTCAAGCTGCCGTTGTCTGCACCCCAGGCTTGGGCTTGGGAGCAAATTTAGTGTGGGGAAAATCTGTGTGTCAGATGCAAAGTGGGGGTGGGGGGGAATGCCTGCTTGATATCATGGAAAATACCTTGTGGTTATGGCATGAGCTGTCCCGGTGTCTCGGACACCAGATGGCTGGGATGGATGTAAAAACATGGGGGGCTTTGGTTTAATCAGGGAGATGTGGTGACAGGACAGGGTTAGAAACGTCTCCTCTGGCTGGGCAGGAGTCCCTACGCCAGGGAGGTCCTTGGGTATTAGAATGAGCGCAGGAAAAAAATCCTGAGGAGATCTGAGCTGATTCAGGCCCAGCAGAAATCCATTTGCCTGCTGCCAAATCACAGTCATAGTGAAAAGGAGAGAAATCTTTGTACATGATCACTGGCCTTCACCACAGGACAATGTTTGCTTTATCCAAGCCTTTCCTGCTCTCTTGGCACGGGCTGGGAACATCTGTGAGGCTGGGTGGAAATGTACTTTCAACACCACTGTCCTGGGCAGTGAGGGTGGGCTGGGGGAGGCAACTGGGGCTGGGAGAGCCCATGTGGTCCAGATGCTGCCTGCACCGCTGCCCAAGCACCAGGCAGGTTGGGGTGGCAGTGTTGGTGTCACCTGGGTCATGGCAATGGCATGGATACAAGCAGGGGTGATCGAAGCCTGCAGTGGCTTTTAGGAGATTCTTTAAGTCCCAGGGAAATTTGTCTTGCTGGTCCACTGGTGAAATAGGGGTGATAATCTGACCCCATCGTTAGTGGGGGGACGATTGCAGAATCACCAGCAACCCCCCCATCTAATGGTGCCATCTGATTTTCTGGCTCAAGGCAGAAGGAGAAAGCTTCACTCTGCAGAAGGCATCTCCTTCTTCAACCTCTCCAGCCATAATTAAATTATGGGCAGCAAACTAAGTTATTTAGTACCCCTATTAAAGATGCATGGGCCCTGCCTTTTTTTGGAGCATGTTTGAGGAGGAACAGCGTGGAGGCAGGTGAATGCTGCCTTCCTGGGGAGCTTGCACCGTGCTGCTGAATAGCGATGAACATGCTCCATCGGTTTTGCACATGAAAGGCCAGCAGATAACCCTGAGCTGCAGGAACTTCTGCACTTTGTTTGCAGCAATTTTGCTTGGGTTTTGAATGCACATGTATGGTCCCTGGCTGCTTCACTGAGCAGGTGTCTCCGGGCGGTTTTCACCCATTATTCCCTTGGAAGGAAGATGATGTGAGCTCCACAGCAGGCGCTGAAACTGGGGGTGGGAAGGGAGAGCCCCAGCCCTGAGACACCAGTGGTGAGCTGGGCTCTCCTGACCCCGCATGGGCTTGTGCTGCAGAACCTGCCTGGGGCTCTGCCAGGTGTCCTGGCCAGGCTGGTGGAGCTCAGGGGGTTCAGGTGGGAACCAGCCTTGCACCTCAGGTATCTCCAGGGGAAACAAAACCAGCTTGCAGAGCTTTGTGTGTTCAACTCTGCGCTTGCTCAACCAGAAACTTATTTTTTGCCAGGGGACTGGGAAAGCCCCAGTTTGGTGCTGGGAGGCAGGAGCCCTCTGTTCCTCTGGTCCTTCCAGCGGGCAGCACAGTGCTGGGGGAGAGCTGGGAGAACCAGCAGAAACCCTGTGTGGTGCAAGGGAAGGGTTGGTCGATGTGAACTGGGTCTCCAGGAACTCAGCTAAGGGCCAGCGGCTGGGGACAGGACATGCTGGGGATGGGACATGCTGGGAATGGGACATGCTGGGGATGGGACATCCAGGTGGACGGGGAAGATGAAGGTGCTCGAGGTTGTATCAGCTGCAGCAGTTTCCCCTCTCCCAGAGGAGCTCAGACAACCCAAGAGCTCGGGTTGTTCACAGACAACCTGATTTTCACTGAGCCCAATTTCCACTGACATTCCCTCCACACCCTCCCACAGGGACCAGGATTGAGCTCCACTTTAACCCCACTGGAGCTGATCGATGCAGCGTACGGGAGCTCAGTGCAGCCACGATGTCCTGGCCCTCCTGAGGAGCATTCAGCTCAGGGGCAGAGATGTCAGGGGCACGTGCAGTGGGTGTGCAGACCAGTGTCTGCCAGTGACACCTCTTTGGCTTTTGTTGATGCAGTTGGAGCTGCATTCGCTGCCATTGCCTCGCTGGGGAGGGGGCACTGAGGGTCCCCTCACTTCACGATAGCAGCACCCTGGTTACAGCTGACCCCGTGCCAGTGTTACAGACCTCCCTTATTAACAGCTGGTGATAGCTCAAAGAACACATTCGGGCTGTAAAAGACAACGTGCCTGCCATCAGGGAAATGCATAATGGGGGAATTTGTGCCCACGGTTCGTGTTTCCCAAACACAACCCCACTTCTGGCGGCACCAGTTGCTCTGCATGTCTGCTTCTCAGTGTGCTCATGTAGGTCACATCCACCCGGAAAGCTCCAGGGGCTCCCTGGGGACCTCGCTGTGCTGGTGAGGAGCGGGTATGGCTCTTAGAGCTGGTGTGGGATGTGCTGGAGGGGCAAGGTTGTGCTGGGGAACGAGTGTTGCTGATCCACTGAGTAGGAGAGCGCTGCTTGGGAAGGAGATGGGCTGGTGGGAGCCCATCACTGCCAGATACACCAGCAGACCAAGGGGTCCCACACCTATCTGCAGTCCTGTCTCTGCTGTTATCACTGGTGGAACCATGGCCCCGCTCTGTGGATGGTCATGAAGGTGGGGGTGTGATGGAGCACACTGTGCCTGTGCTATCACAGGGATGGTACCCACCACTGCTCAGGGCAGTGACCCACATCAGCTGTGCTGCAGCAAGAGAATTCAGCCACTGTCCATGCTTCAAATTTGGGCTGGGTTTGATAAAAGTGATGCCTCTTCACACTGGAAAGATGTGCAGGACAGGAGTTCTCCAAAGGCTCTGTGCCTCCAGGTTCCCACTCTGCCAGGTGAACAAACACGGGGCCTGAGCCTCCCGGCTGGCTGTCACAAACAGAAAGTGTGGTTCACCCACCAGTACTCCTCACATGCCAACCCAGAGTCAGTGGGTGACCGTGACCTGTGAGTCAGGACAGCCCCAAGCTGTGAAGAACCAGCTCGTGCAGGAGGAGCACGCGGGGCTTTGGTCTTCACACCCCAGAAGCAGCCACACCGAGACAGGACTTTGGCTCCCTGGTGGGTACTTGGATTGTCCTCCCCCCTATAAGACAGGTTTGCTGTGATGGCTTTGCTTTGCTGACAGGGCACTTGGTGGGACAGTGACCTGATCCCCAAACCCTGCACCAGGAGAGCATGGGGAGAGGGAGGTGACAGGGTCTGTGGGATGGCCCCATTCGCTCCCACACGCTCTGCTTCTGCTTTCACTCCCCCAGCACAAGCACAAACATTTTGCCTGTCTATCCCACATTCCAGAGGTTGGATCCTGCCTTCCAAACCACAGCCAGCATTGCTGCAGAGCTTGTCAAACCTGCCACGGTGTTTATCGCTGAGTAGCATCGAGTCTGGACTCCAAGGAAAAAGAGGAAGGAATGACTTAATTCCTTCACTCAAGACTCCAGTAGTAAGAGCAGAGATATTTCAACCAGAAGGAATAGGAGTTGTTTGATGGACACCCCTCAAACCAGTCTGAAATGATCTGCCCTTAGTGTGCTGCAAGCCAGAAACATTTTTAATGGCATATAAAGAATAAGAAGCAATCACACATTTTAATTTCTACCCCCCCATTGCCCACCAGAACAGCCAATACTGTCAATACATATTTCATGCAAATTTTGAGCCTGTTTGAAAAATTAGGCCAATGACCAGAAATTTGACCAGTGTGTCTAGCTGGAAACATCCAGGCACTTCTTGAAAGAACTGCACTCACTGCTGAAAACCAGGCCCTGAAGAGAGTTTTAAGCTGGACACCGCAAATGAAGAAGCCCCGACATCTGTGTGTTCCTTTGAGAACACTGATTTAAAAGCTTGACCCAAAAGAGCTCCCAGTGAAAGGCCTGAGCTGGAGCTGAGGGTTTTTCCCTTAATCAGGACCAGACAAATTAAAATGAACATGGAAGACTGAATCTGTACAAGTTTATTCATTACAGGAAGGGACAGAAGAGGGTAGGGAAGAGAGACCTTGCGGAAGGGAGAGAACACAAATGAGCAAACACAGGAGTAAGAGTGCTGGGGAAGGTGACAGTAACAACAGGCAAGTGTTAGAACACAGAGGAGATGATTTTCAGAAGTCTAAAACCAACAGCAAATTCTTACCCACCCCTTCCCAGTCCCCCTCCCTCTCCCCCCAGAAAAAACACGCCAGAGTATGTCCTCTAAATAGTACAAACATTTTAAACATTTTAAAACAAGAGAAATGAAGGAAGTGGCAGCTGAGCAGCTCCTGTGCCAGCTGTTACTGCGGGGTCGGGTATTTCCAGATCAGGATGGCACCATCTGCACTCACGCTCACTATGTATTTGCTCCCAGGGCTGATCTTGAGGCGGGTGATGTTGCCGCTGTGGCCCACCCCAACGTGAGTCACTGCACCCTCGTTATAGTTCCATACCTTCACCAGATGGTCATCACCACCTGCATCAGGCACCAAGGGAGAACAAGTGATGACACAAGAGTTCTGTGCTTTTTGTTCCCAGATCACAGGCAGAGGAATACTTTGGCATTCATTTATTTAGGAAGAGTGGGATACATCGTCTTGGACATCATCGCAAAAATCACTTCTTTTCAACTGAAGGAGAGAGTCAGTGTCCAGCAGAGTGCTCAGGACCAGCACCAGCAGATCAGTGAGCTGGTTTGATGCCAGCAACTGGTACCAGTAACATGGAGGCCCTTCGAAAGGCTCTGAACCAACACTTATTTCAGAGCTTAATCTAAAAGAACTGGTGCTGACATCAAACCCGTGTGTTTTCACTATAGTTGATGTACACGATACCATGGCTCATCTGTGCTAGTGCTGGGCTCCTAGAAGAGATGTCACCATGGTGGGAACACGTGGGACTGAGGCTGGATGGAGCCTGGAGTCATTCCCACTTGCACACCAGCAGAGACTGCTGGGCTCCTGAGTAGGGCACTTGAACAAATCATTCAAGTGGCCAGGGAACCCCACGGAACTACAGGAGGAGCAGGGCCAGGTGTAACCCTGTGTGAAACCCTTGGAGACATCGGAACCTTGGCTTCACTTCAAAGGACATCTTGCAAGACTTAGCTATAGGATCTCCCAAGTTTGAACCACAGCCTTTCTCTATGTATTTTCCTTCAGGAATTAATTCTCCTTTCCCTTTTCGTTGACCCCTCCTTTCAGTTATTTTATTCTTTACTGAGACCCTCGGTTCACTGCCTTCCTTTTCCTGCTCTTGGTATGACCTCCTCTTTTCTAGTTTCATCCACTCACTCACCTGTGACAAAGTGTGCCCCATCTGAGGTGATGTCCATCCCATTGATGGAACCCGTTGCACACCCTTCTACATCTCGGACTGCGGAGCCATCAAACACCTCCCAGAATCCGATCTGGAGAGCAGACCAGAGAGGAGAGCTCAGCTGGGCACAAGGAGCACACAGGTGCTCAGCACTGCCCTGTAACCACCTTTGGTGGAGGTACAGGAGTTTCATCACCTCACAAGCACCAGAATTTGTGCTTTGGAATTACTTCAGGCAGAATTCCTGCAGTTTTGCTTACCTTCCTGTCAGTCCCACCAGTGATTATCTGGAACTCTTCAGGATTGTAGCAGACACACTTGAACAAGGTTTTTGCTAGAATCATCTGTTTTCTTACAAAACGCCTACAAAACACCCCAAAACAGGATGGAGCAATAGGGTCAAAAAATGAACCTTGACTGCCTGAACTACCTCTGCCTGTGCTATGCATCAGATCTCTCTTTCTACTTGGGTATTTTCAGGTATTGGTCTGAGTTCAGGGTTTCATAAAGCTTACTGGGGTCATCCGTTTGTTCCCCATCACAGCTGCCTTGTAGGACTTTTGGTCTGCTCTCATATGAAATCACATCTTTCAATCCAGAATGCTTTCTAGGTGCTAGTCATTATGCAAACATTTCCTTACCCTTACCACAGTGCAGGAAGTCTGCAAGAGCTCAACAAGAGCACAGTGCTGGAAAAAGGAGCTAGTGGGAAACGTAGGAACTCACCTGCTCCAGCCCCATGGCCAAGCAGGATCCAATACAAGTAAAGAACTTGAGACAAAAGTTTGTCTAAGCTTTTCTGTAAAGTTTCTGGCATTGGAGGTTCTACATTCCCTGGATTCACTGTTCTTTCTAGTAATTTTTATCTCCTGATTCTCTTTTTCCCCATCTCCTCGCTATGTGGTGTCCCAAATAGGGCCCAGGAACCCAAAGAGACATTACCAGCACTCGCAGTGCATCACAATACTCATCAGTTTCCTTACACAATATCCCAGATGATGCAGGTCCCATCGAGGCTGGCCGTCACACACTCCTGGTCATTCTTCTTGATCTTAATGCAAGAGACAGCAGATGTGTGCTCCTTCATCACCTCGACCAGCTTCTGAACCTTCTCATAGATCTGCCAGACTCTCACCTGAAAATCAGAAACAATTGCTCTTGTACCACCTGGTCCTGACCGAGCTCAGGAGGACGCCTACGGCTTTCCTGAACTCTCAGTTTCTCTTGGAACACGTACAGGAACTGAATCTCAACTGCTCATCTCTATTTTCCTGGGGGTTATTCACGCAATAGACTCATAAAACTGAACTGAGTTCTTGAGAGTGTAAATCCACTTGGTTCAGGAATTTGTGACCATTAACCCCAGACCTCGTTTTTGCCAAGTTCCTGCTCTCCCGTGCTTCAGTTTACACATCTCTTGATCAGGAGAAAGCATCTAGTCTGTGATATACTTCCAGCAGTGCTTTAAAGATCAAAGAGCAAGATTTCTGCAAAGGAAGATAAAAAAGCTACCTGCTATTTGTGCTACATCTAATGCCAGTAAGTAAACACAAAACAGCTCTTTCCATCTTTGATGTGAAATATGTGCCTGAAAGCACCTCTTTTCCCAGTGGTGGCAACGGCAAAAATCTTTCTGCTTTGAGGACTGGATCCTTGCTACCCTGCATTTACTGTCCCACTAGTGCCAAACTTCATGAGATCTTTTTGCTTTTACATTCCGCTCAGGTCAAATCCTAGTGAAAATGTAGAAATTTAGACAGGGACATCAAAAGCAGAGCGTGCTGACCTGCCACATTTTCAAGCCCGATGCTGAGTTACCTGTGGGATCTGGATGTCCAATTCCCACTCGCTAAAGGATCAGAGCATCCAGAGCCCTTCAGCAACCTGAAAGTCACAGCTTTCAGGCGACTGATTCTGACAGAACTATCAGCATTTCAGAACACCTTTTTTGTGTTCCGAATGAATGCTGCAAGTGCTCCCCTGCAGTTCTCATTTCTACCTAACCAACCTTCAGCTTTAATCCTGTCTCAGCTGTCATGTTCAATTCAGAGATGAACTAAGCAGAGCCTGGGCCATTCTCTGTGTGTTGATCTGGGTTCTCTGCATTCTCCAGCACTGATCACCCAAGGTACTTAACTGCTCTTTTATTAGCGAAGGGTTGAAGTGGCTCATCATCCTAATGTCTTTATGCAGTGAGACAAGGCAGACCTGAGGTGCAGGAGGGCTCAGAAAGATGGTTCAATGATTAGGACATTAGCCTGAGATTTGGAAGACCTAAATTCAATCCCACACTCTTCAGAATTTCCCACACCATCTCCAGCACGGCGCCCTCAACACTTGAGATCAGGGGACACAAACAAAGCACAGAGTGGTTAAATCAGAGTCAGGAATCCACACGCACTTAAGCGTCTGGTTCAGAGTGCATGCTAGGCTGCAGAGAGGGAGCCAAAAGCAAGGCAAGGAACTGAATGTCAGCCTTCCACTCTGATTATTTATTTTTAATACAAATAAAAACCCCTGTGCTCAAACCTTTACAGATAATCTATATGAAGTGCACGGAGTGGCCAAAGTACACGGTGTTCATTTGGTATTGCTGGGAAAAAACATGTTGTAGTGCACAGGTATGATGCCCACAATATGTTTTCTGATTTTTATTGTTATTTGTATTGAAATGTTTTCATAACTGCATCACAAGCTGAGCTGTTATTATGAGAGTCTTCCATTAACACCTCCACCTAAGCCAGACAGTACCATCCCAGAAAATCAGGGAGTTACCCTGTAGACACTGTAACGATATAAAGTGAACTTTGTGCTGTTAAATGAATTGATTTAATTCAAATTAAGGACTGGGCCTTCTGACACAATGACAGAGGGAAAATCTGTGCCAGAGCAGAATCAGATGGGGCCTTGCAAACAATGACTAATGCGGATAAATCAAATATAGGGGAGAGACAAATGAACAAGGACTGAGAACATATTCTGCAGCAGGATTTCCAAGACTCCCATGCTGCAAGAAATGTGGGCACTGTTTGACACGATGCCCTCTGAGAGCAAGAGATCTGCACAGATCAAAAGCCAGTATTTTCGAACTCAGTCCTTTGCTCCAGTGGAAGCTGAGAACAGCTCACTTCTGACTGAGCACTTACAGACAATTTGCAGGCCCTGTGATGAGAGCACAAAGCTGCTGCAGGTTTTTCAGCAGAAATTACCTGCCCTTCACCTCCTCCGCTGACGATGCGCTGGCCGTCACTGGTCGCTGCGATTGCTGTCACTGCTGAGCTGTGGGCATTGTTAATTTCATACATCAGCTGGCCAGTCTGGGGTGTGAAGGCACGGATTTTCCTGTCACTCCAGCCTGATGAATTTAAAAAAACAGATTACAGACTCTCCTCATACTATTGTCTCTCTCTCTTTTCCAAATGAACCCTTTTTTATGAAGTTCCTTCCCAAGGCCCATCTGTTACATCACTGAAAACCACTGTACTGTAGATGAGCTCAGAGAGCTACAGTCCCAAATAATCTACTAAAACTTGATTCTTTTTTGATTCTGGCTGTAGACAAGTTCGTTTGGTACCAGTGGGGGGACTGCAGTTGCTCCTGTGTAAGCAATCTGCACATGGCGATGGGGAGCAGCTTGATGCAGAAGGTGCTCTAACACATCACAGGTTCAGCTGTTGCATACAACAAAGTTAATACTTTAGAATCAGGTCTTGTAAGACTGAACCACATTCTGAATTGCTGGAATTCACACCCAAAGCAAGGTCTCCAAACCTTGCCTTCCACCTACACTGTGACTATAGCACCAGGAGACAGGGCTGTGAGCAAAGCTCCTCAGACCAGCTGCAAGCAAAGAGGCCTTTGGGTCAAGCAATGAACTGAATTGAAACCCATTCCCCAATTTAATCCTCTCTTCATTCTGACATACTGATGTTTATTAAATTTGGAAACACGTGAAAACGGGACTCAACCCTGGGTCTGGACTGACCAGTACCTGAAACGATGCTCTCGCCATCCTTCATAATCTCCAGAGCGTGGCAAGTCACGTTGGGGTTGACAATGCGCAAGAGCTCCTTGCTTTCTGGGGTGTGCCACACTCGAATATCATTTTTGGAGCAGGTAGCAAACAAGTCGGAACATCCGCTGGAAAATTCAGAGAGGAGAGATAATGAGGAGGGGTATGCAGAAAATGCTTCTTTCTCTATCAGATCTGAAATCACCCTTCAAAGCTGAGCTGTTTCTAACGTGATCACCAAGGTCACAAAGGCCTTTTTCTTAGGATCACCTTTCTCATAAAATTCTCCTGGTCTGGTTTCTACTCAAAGATTCACTTTCAGGAACATCTAAAGTGAAACGCAAAGAATCCTTTCTACCTCTTGGAAGTCGTGACCTTTATTTCCCATATTCCATCTCTAAACAACTTCACGTGCTGTATATAATAGAAACAAAAGTGAGTGTAGAGGTGCTGACTGCCCAGATTGAACATCAGGGACTAACAGCAGCCTCATATTGTAAAGATGTCATTTCTTATCTCACTTACTGGATGATTCCTATTCAACATTGCTGAAGGCAATAGAAACGATGGCAAAAGCCTGTTCAGAATATACTTGTTATATGTGTTTGAATAAAAAAAAAAAGACTTGCAGCATTTCAAAAGCTATGGGACTGAATGCTTTGAAATACGCTCGAAACCATACATCCGAGGGATATGACAGAAAGGGAAATCTAGAAAGGTACCACGGGCTTTTGTTCAACATCACCATCAACGCCCGGAAAGATGAAGCCGGACAGAGAAAACTGGCACAATAAAAGTGGGCCCCTTTCAAGCCCAGCCTGCACACGTGCTTTAGAAAGCAGGGTAACATCAGCAATTGAAGTATTCTGAAATCAGCCAGAACAGGGAAATTAAGCCTGTATTTCCCAATCAGTGATAGGCTCTGTTCAAGAGCAGTTAATAGATAAAAGGTTTAAACATACATGCAAGGGTGTAGTCCTGTAGTCCTTACCATCACCAGTAAACCCACCTCAGCCCAATACCTGTGACACAGGTGTGTCAGTCAGGTGGAGTAGCATCAGATTACCCCAAAGCTCCAAATGATTTGCTCATTAAATTAGAGGGTTGTGGATATTTCAGGCTGGTGTCAAGCAAGGGTGGGGGCTTCTTGCATTGTGCTGCACCTTGATAAGATTTGATCCTTTGTGCTGTGTCAAGAAGTGATGCAGTAACAACATGCCAAAAATATAAACTTTCATTGGGATCAAACTCCCATTCTCTATTTGGAGAGGAAACAACCAATCCATTGTGGTTTTTATTTTTTTAAATAAAGTGTCATGATCTTACTGTGCAGGAAGAGGGAACATTTGCTGTTTGTTCACAAGACAAAAGCAGACAGCAGACACACCAGTACACCCAGCATCTCTCGTCACAAGCCTGGCACTTAATATAGCATGCCACATTGTCACACATGAAATCCTAAGTGAGGCTGAGAGACCCAAAAAGCCTCTTTGAACAACTCCATTAGTCAGGTTTCAGCTGCTCTCAGAGGTGGGTAGAAAAGCAGACACCTCTACAAGCTCTGGCTGCCACAGGGGACACAAAAGCAGACTTTCAGGATTCCCACTGCTGGCAGACTAAGAGTCTCAGAGCACCAGCCCCAGGAGAAAAGGGGGAGGTTGCCATCGCTGCCATTACCCAAACAGAAATAATTCTTGTCTTTTCATTTACAATGCGTTCCCTAGAGCGATGATATTCCCAATTCTCCAACTGAACTGCTGCTTTCTGCTTTCAAGCAGCCGCTCACCATCACCCTGGCACGTCACTGGTAGGTTACAGTAGAAATTGTATCAAAAGGATGTTAACAGGTTGGGTTCCTGTGGGTTGAAAGGCATTTAGGCAGATCTCCTGACCTTACTTGCAGCTTACTCAAACTTCTTGGCCTGCCAAAAGCATCCCAGCCAGTTATACTCACACAGGGAAAACGATGTCGTAAACGGCTTCGCTGTGACAGACTGCAATCAGCTCCTCCTTGAACTCAGTGTAGTTAACTCTGTAAATCTGGCACTCACTTGTCCCTACAAAGAACTGGTGACCCTGACCTCTGCATGTCAGGGAAGTGACACCACCTTGAACTTCAATTTTCCTGTTAAGAGAAAGCAGATATTTGGCCTGACATTGACCTCAAGGTACTTATTTTCCAGCTTCCCTTTTCCCCTGATTTTATGGTCTTGCCTTCCCCTGCTTCCCCAAAAAGCTCCACATCAGGCTGTGATACCACTATGGAAGAACCTGGTCAGGACTGACATTTCATTCCCAGTCACACGTTACTACTTCAGAGGCTCCTGTCTGTCCCACCCACTCCTCTGCCAGGGCTCCACAGGCAGCAGCTGGGAGACTTCGTTTTCTGGACCAGGGCTGAAGGTAACAGCATCTTTGTCAATATTCTTACACAAGCCCATGTAAATATCCCATATTCAAGACTATTTCCAGACAGTTTAGACCTGCTGGGAATAGCTTCACTTGTACAAAGAACCGGACGCTCAAGGTGGCCACTCAAACCATGCAAAATGAATTAGCTGCAAGCCCAGTTCTCAAATCACACACAGGGAAATGACACCCACAGCTTCCTATTTTGTATGCGGAAAAAAGCCTCGGATGTGCTCCAGCACTTCCAGACACGTGTCTATAAAATCAGCAGAGCCCTCCTTTACAACCCTGTGTCCTTAAAAACCCTTTTCTAAATGGCAAGCACTACTCCTTCTCAGCTGCCATAATCAGCATAATTTTGCTTCTCAATAAGCAGAATTTTACTGACTTTAACAGAACTGTCTCACTTTGCATTAATTTAGGATCTGGCCCTTAATGCCTAAAAGGAAAAAATGTTCATTTAAAATGAACGATGAGGAGGGCAATTCCCTCCTGTGCAAACACAGGTGGTGATTTTCAGTCTGCTTCAACTGCATTATGCTGGAACCATACTGTCTGTCTGCAGGACTGAAAACCTGAGGTTTATTTGGATTATGCCTTTATGTAGAAATTGGTTCTTCTAGTGTGACCCTTTGGGGGAAGTGTCACCTCTACGCTCCTGAGTCTTCCATCTACAAACTCACTTCATGACTGTGTAGTTTGAGCCTTTACAGAGAGCTACAATCCCTCCTCCGGTGCCGACTATAAAATCTCCTGTCTTCAGCACCAGCAAAGCTGTGACTCCCTAGGAGAAAACAGGATAAAAACACAATTGGATGGAAGCAGAGGCTCAGTTGCTGCAGGCATGCTGAACATTAAATAGCACCATCACGAATCCCTTGGAGCAGCTGGGACCATGTAGGAGCCTACAGATCCTTACCTCATTCCAGCAATACACACATTTTTTATTAGTGCCCCCACTTTTCCTTCCACCAGTTCTTCATCTACCAGGCATGAAAACAACAGAGGATAAAACTCAGCCTAAGAGTCCTTTCCTACAGCTGCTTTTAGGACAGATCCTCTGTGTTCAAGGCCTCTCTCCCTGTCTAAAAGATGGAAAACCATCTCCCACCTATGAGTAACAAAACACATTTGTCACAGAAAAGCTTTCAAAATTAGTCAGCCCATCATCAACATGGGTTTCTGCAACTTATTAAGATGAGGAGATCAGCAAGAGGTCAGCCATTAGAAAAAGGACAAATGGTTTTGCATGGATAAAGGACAAGACTACAGTAAAAAAACCCAAGCAAAACCAGCAAACAAACCCAGTCTGTAGCCTTGTTACAAAATTTCAAGTAGAAGGTAAGTCAGTCTCTGCTTGGAGTCTGCTACCTCTGAAGTAAGGTTACTCTTCTGTATACAACAGATTAATTCTTGAAAATCTGAGAGAGCCCGAAACAGGCTGCAAGAGGGGTGTAACTACTTCTGTGGGGTGAAATCCTGATATTCTTACTCAGAAAAAATATCCCTACGAGTGTGGGGGAACACGTGCATGAGTGAAATGGAAAGGAAAAAAACCCCAGAAATAAAGGAGTTTCTATGCCATCAAAACTTGGACTGAAAACTGAGCTCTGTCACGACGCAAGCGTGTCCAAGAGGCACTTCCCCTCCCACCACCAGAGCAGAAACTCGTCACTTGTTGTTCCAAACCAGACAGGGCAGCTGGGGGCAGCTCCTGGCTCCCCAGGACTTGGGAGAAGATGGTTCAAGTTGCAATAGAGACTCCAGAACCATTTGCCACTACTCAGGTTAACAAGCAGTCTTGCCAACTGTCGTGATAGCACCAGCACATTCACAGCATGATGATCTTCTCACTTCAAGCATGAGCTCACAGAGCCATTATGTGAAAAGAACAATTTCTGTTCGGTGGAGTTTTTTCTGTGAAAAAGAAAACACCTCCAGCAGCGAGTGTTGGGAAAGCCTGAAGGAGGGAGTTCTCGAAGAACAGTAACCAAGAGGCAAATCAGAGTAATTCTGAATTTATTCTTAAGGAAGAAATTAGTCATGATAGTGTCTGACACCTAACCAGCACCACCCACCACTCTTTTCAAGCACTCATCTGGCCTAACCCCAGTAAATTTTCAGGATTAAAACACTTGCAGAGTGTTTAAAGGAATGAAAGCCAGAAGGTGTTGATTGTCTGTGTGGAAAGGACTGAAGCTCTAAGGAAGGCAAGAGAGGAAATGAAGAAGAAGAAGAAGAAGAAGAAGAAGAAGAAGAAGAAGAAGAAGAAGAAGAAGAAGAAGAAACAAAATGGACATTTGAGCTATTTAGGTCTGGAAAGGATGTTGCAAAAGCCACAGACAAGGTCTGATGAATTTGGGAAAATTACTTTGATTCAATTATCCAATCAAACATAAGCAGTTGATTGTTTTAAAGCCTTGCTCATACTTTTGAAGGAATAAAAACATAAATCACCATATATATAACTGGCATTCCAGTGCTAGCATTCCAAGCAGCCTTGCACCCACCTACGCATCAGCTTGAGTACTATTTAACGTCAGGATCAAACAAAAGTGGATTGAAGGAAAAACAAATGAAAAAAAAAATAATCATGATCTGTGATTTAATTGCGCTGGATTTCTTCATCAGTCTGCCTCCAGCAGCAGCATACCCAGAGTCTCCTGTAATATCAGGACTGATCACTGTGAAAAACACAGCCCCCAGAGAGGACTTGCTGCCGCGCTATCACAACACCGCCGGGCAGGACGCCAGCGTTCATGCAAACATTCTCAGCAAAAGCACGAGAACAAAGGGATTCTTTTTAATTAGAAATACAATCCACAAGCACAACTGTTTCTGAACAACGTTTTCAAAAATTTCCTATGAGGTGCTGGCAGTGTTGTGTGAGTCCCCTGTTATCACAGGCCCATCAACTGCCTTTTGATCTGCTACTTTGCAGTTTTTCCTGTGAAAGACTTCCACCTCAAACGCCCTTTGGGTTTAGCATTATGGCAGGTGGTGGCATCAGAAATCACACCTATGACCACGCAGTTTATCTGATTACAGCTCCCTGCTGCCTGCTAATAAATTAGAGTTTTTGCAGCACCACAAAGACTGCTTTGATTTTTCCAGGGTATTATTCTCTTCAGTTCTTCAATTTGAGAGGGAAGAGGATATTATTAAGACAGAAAAAAACCCAACTTAAAGTTGCCGGGATCGATTGCCAGGCTCTCAAAATCATCAGTTTTATTTCTACCTTAACTTGACAATCGTGCTTCTCTCTTCTCTGTTCTTTGACTCACCACCAGCAAACAGATAACTTTATGAACTGCCCTGGTTATTCACATGAACGATGTGATGAATACTCTATTTTATATACTGCCAGTCCTCTTGTAGATGGAATGTGAGTCTAGTGTAGGAGGTTAAAAATATCACCATTCATTATTTACTTCTTACAAGAAGAAACCACTGCTTTGAAGTGTAATTATAAATAAAAATACCAGCAAAAATCCAGCCTGCCCATTCCCTTGCCTGTAGGGATATTTGCTCTTTGTCCCTTTCTGATCTTCTTGCAAAGTTCTTGAGCACTCTGAACTCTTCCAGCGCAACTCCTTTGAGTTTTTTTTTCCTTTTACAATGCAAACCATGCCAACTACTTCTGAAACTGCATTTGCAATCACACATCCCACTTTGCCTCTGAATGGGTGCCCTATAGCTCCTCGAGCCTGTGATAGGGATAAAATTATTTTTGCTATTTATTCCAGTATTTATGGACATCACAGAAATTCACTTCAACTTAATTCCATGCAGATGGAAAGCAAGTTGCTTCATCATACCAGTGAAATATTCTGCCACTCCTCTTCAAAACAGAAACAAAGGAATCTTCAGATCACATCTGTATAATAAACACATTCTTATATATCTAAAGGCAAAGTTCCTTTAAGGTTGACCAAACTTATTTTCAATCAACACCTTCTCCTCACCCAAGCAGTACCTAAACACTTTCTTTAAAGATGTGCTTGTCATGTGGTGGCTGTGGATTCCAAGGTTTGAGTTTCATGGTGTGCCACTGGCTCGGAACTCCCTGCTGAACAAGGTTTCCAGAGGCACAGGATAATGTTCCTTCACAAATCCTTATCTATTCAGACAGAATTGCAACAAAGTGAGGAAAATGGTTCCATGGGGAGGGAGGCTGGGACAGTTCCAACCCTGAAAGCTGTAGGGTCACCCTCCCTGACTTTCTGACTGTCCAGCCTGAAAGGACCCAGGGCACTTCTGAAGCAGGCTGCACAGCAGCTCTGCTTTGCAGGTCAAGAGGTGAGAATGTTTGTTACAAGTGCTCATACATGGTACATTTTCAAGAAAGATGCAAAAGATGTCTTGTGAAATACACACAGCTCCATGGGGGGGGGTGGGAAATAAAAATCACCACTTCTAGGGTTAGCAATACGATGTACCACATTGTGCAGGAACAAGGATGCAAATGCTTTTGTTTTGATAAATGCTGTGGTTTGACTTGAAAAAAACATCAGCAAAATACATCTTCTGGTGTGGATGGCGATGCTACAACTAGAAATTTCTGCCAGAAAACATCAGATCCTACGTGTGCTCAGTGAGGACTTGTTGACAGTCTAGTGACAAGGTATTATTTGTATGCAGATATGTGCAATGGGTGGGTGGAAAGGGAATCACAGCATAGGAAGGGAGAACTGGAAAGGCTGAAAGTGGATCTGACAGTACCTGGAGATAAAAATGCACCAGCACCTTCTCACTGGCTGCAACAATACAGGTTTGCCTGAATGAATTTCCCATTTTGGACACTTGGAAACTGCATTGGTGAGAGTGAGGGAAGAGAGAAGAGGGAAAGAATGCAAGAGGAGACAGGGCGATAGGGCTGGGCACTGAAAACTGGGTCTGACTGAAAACTCTGTCTTGGAACAGAAACGTCTGTTTGAAGCAACAGGATGAAGGAGGAGACTGGAGGGACTACTCATTATTTCCATTCAATGTGAACATCTCCCTTTCTCTCTCTTCTCCCAGAGTGGCCACTGGTAGATCTTAAGTAGCTCCCATTAGATAACACTAATAACATTTCAGTCAGATGCCCACCAGCTCGGGTCTCACCCACCAGGCTGGCAGGCAGCTGGGATCCACCCCTGGATCTACTCCTCCCCCCAGCATCTTTCCAATCTTTTGCAGAGCCAAGTTTTTCCAAAATACTCTTCCTGTGGCAAACAGCTTTCTTGGAAAATTTCAGCCTGCGTTCACCAAGTAACAAAGAGAAGGATAAGAAAAAAATTCAAGTCACAGAGCTGCTACTCACCAAGCTGAACTTCTTCTTCTTGGGCCCACAATCAACCATCATCTTGTTGTTTGTGTTCACCTTTAGGATATCACCACTCGATGTGCCAACATAAAAGTAATTATAATCATCTGTCATCTATAGTAAAGCATAAAAAAAGAGATCATGGTCTGGACAATGAGACACTCATCCCAAGCCAGACAGTGCCCTGCATAAAGAGCTTTATTTCAGTGTACTGCCAAGATTTCATCTGAGGGGATACAGCCAATGTTTTCATCCCATCACACTCAAAGATCCGTAACACTGCTGAATGCAAGACACTTCCTACCCAAATCTCCATAGTATTTTGAAGCAACAGTGGGATTCTCTGGGTGCTAGAGCCTGTGACTAAAATACACGCTGCTTCTGTTCAAAACACTCAAAACACTCTTGCCCAGGATAAAGAAACTGTGGGAGACCATCTGCTGTGAGCCAACACTTAGTAACTTCACTGCCACCGTGTAGCTGTCATTGGCATTTTCAACTTTACTATACAAGCTCGTGGTTTTTCTCTGGTCTGTAGAGAGTTTCATAGTTCAGCCAAGTCATTTTGGCTGAAACTTACCTTAACACACGTGGCCACTCTTCGCAGCTTCCCCATCTGGCATTCGGTCGGCCAGATTTTCCCCCTTGCTACATCCAGTTCCCATGTTCGAACAGTCCCACTGTAAGCAAGAATATAGTGGGATCAAATCCATAGATGCAGAAACATCCAAGTTCTCTCACTACTAAATGAACCAAAAAGCCTTTATAAGGCTACATTATTCTGAAATTTTAATAAGGAGGAAAAGAACAATCTCAGAGAGGCCAAATCTGTCTCTGTCTTTTCTGCTGTCTCTTATGACAACTTTTTCCAGGTAAGTCAAAAATCTAAAGGTTCAGCAAAAACCATAGAATCATTATGGTTGGAACCATTATGGTTATGGACCTCCAGGGTCATAAAGTCCAACCTTTATCCCATCATATTCCTAACCATTAGACAATCAGACCATGGCCTCAAGTGCCTCATCAATCCATTTTTTGAGCATCACAGATGAGGATTACAGAGGAGTATGTCACAACACTGACACTTCATTTCCCAAAGACACCCTGTGGAAATCTTACTTTCTAGAATAGGAAATGAATGGTATGGGACACTTTCAACTGTTTTCTAGCACAATTTAATTGACAACCCAAGAGCCGATATCAAATCACTACACACAGTCACCCTTACACTTAATAAAGTGTTAAAATTGCAAAGACCAGCACTCGTAAGTGCAACTGCAGCCAAGAGCATCCAAAGCCTTCCTTGATTTAAAGGGAGGTGCAGGTCCTCAGCACATTTAAATGTCAGGCTAGATACATGGGGGCTGTCTCAAATCCATGTGAAATGGGACTTTTTGTATCAACTTTTGTTACAAGCCAGTGACCAATTGTGCATCACATCTGGTGAGGACAGGAGATGATCCAATGACCTGCAAGATATCATTGTTTCTACATTAATTAACCATTGTTCAGAGCCACTCATCGGCTGCTTCTCTTGTCTAAACACTGGCAACTAAATATTTAAACACAGCATGGGGAATGCTGAGTACAAAATCCAGCTATCAGGAACAGAAGTGACGCATGAGGGTCCCTGTGTGCTGCTTTGAAAACATTGTTATGTGTAGAACAAGCAGAAATGCCCTAAAGGGACAAGCTGACGGATATTCGTGGATGGATTCACAGCAAAGAGAAAAAACACGAGCATACAGTTGCTTAAGTTTCCTTGTGTTTAAGTAAAGACTTTGTAAAAGGGAACAGGTCCGTGGCTACCTTCCCTCATTTCTTTCATCTCAATAAAACCTTACTTTCCACAGGTGACAAACATCTCATCCCTGCAGGTGGAGCACACCACGGCGGTCGCATGCCCTGCGCTGCGTGGCGAGGCAGGGCTCCCACAGATGGCCTCTCTCTTGGCGATGTCCCACACAACCACCCTGCAGGAGAGGGGCGGGGGGCTTTAAATCACTTTGCTTTTTGACATTTAATGACTTAAAACCAAATTATTAAAAAATCAAAAGACAAAACCTATTTTCCTGCAGTCTGTCCCCACCAGGTTGCACAATAAAGGGAATTTTGTAGAGAATTTACCCTGGACAAACCTTATTGCAAATGTGTGGGATTGCAGGTCCCATCCCCTGCTCCTGAACCAGGGGTGTGTGTATTTGTTGGATTTCCTCTGCTGAGCAAGGCTCAAATCATATCAGGCCACTTGTAAAATCTGATTTAAAATAATTTTTTATTCCAGTCTTGCCTGCCTCTGTGTCAAACCAAGCCCTCAGTGGAATTTACACCACTTCAGGGCAGTGCATTGAGCCAGCCCAGTGTGCAGGCTCCCTAAGGCTTCCAGGCCATGACATCAGCTTCACAATTAGCTGCTCCCTTCATCTTTGCCCATACCCTGTGTTCTGCCCACAGTCCCCACCCTGCTTCCCATCGGACAGAGCCGGATGACTGAGGAGACATCCACAGGGAATCAGACTGACAGGAACTGGAGCGAGCGCTCCCTGAGAGCATTCTTCAGTGCCTCACCACTTGTCAGTAATCTTGTGCCCAGAAGCAAACCCCTTACCTGCCATCGTTCTGGCCTCCCAATGACATGAGGTAAAGGCAGCGTGGGGAAAATGCCAGATCTTCAATTTTCCCCTTGTGGTAGGAGAACCGAGAGAGTAACTCCCTCTTGTGGTAATCCCACAAAATGACGTCTGTCTGAGGGGCAAAGCAGCAAGGGTAAAAGCCAGAGCGTTAGATCTAACAGGCAGGAATAAATATAACAACTTTCTCTAGCAGGAAAGCTGTTAGAAGCAGCCCTAGCTTCAGGTTTGCTTCTATCCAGCCCAGGGCTCCACTGACACCAAAACACTTCAGATTAGGTGCTGTGAGAAGCATCATTCCAGCCTACCCACCAAATAGCTCGACTACAGAATCAAAACTTCCCCTGAGACACTGAGTATTTGACTTAGATTTTAAAATACTGAAAATGTTAATACTTGATTCCTTCCAAGTTCCTCAGGGTCTTTTCAAATAGGCAAAAATTAAATCATAAAGAACTTCAGAGGTCTAAAAATGCAGGCAGGTAACTGCCAAGGGCTTTTAAAAGTCCTAAGCAGCTCTGGAACTCAGGTCTCACTTTAAATATAACACCATTTATTAATTACTATCTAATGAGATTTAGGCTGCCACACGCTCACAACACTTTGGATAAAAAGGAGCAGAACTAAGAAATCCCTCAATTGAGTTAACTCAATCCTAGGGAGACTGCCTAATACTTCACAAAACACAGGGGCACATCCAGCAGTGGACCATCCACAATCTCCCATTCTCTTCCCACTGTTGGTAACCAACCACAACTGCTTTGGGCAGTATCATACAGTCACAGTTGGAGCATTATCCACCTGGAAGCCCACGAAGGTGACCTGTCCAGAGGCCATGTATTCCCCATTGCTGGACAGCACAACACAGCTGACATTGTTCGTGTGGCCCCGCAAAAAGGCCTGGTTTTTGCTGCCCAACTCTTGGATGATTATGGCACAGCCCAAGGGGTAGATGATGTGCTCTCTGTCGGGGTGGCAGATCAGGCCATAGGGAACGTGCCCTGCAAGAGAAAGGAGCGAAAGATCTGCTGGCTGGTAAGGTTTGGGGGCTGCCCCACTCCTGCCCCTCGGGACGTCCTGCCCTCCCCTCACCCTGTGTGCTGGCAACCCCTGCCCACAGCTGCCCCCACTGTGCCCTATACCCCACTCCCACCCACCCACGGTGCCCCACACCCCCTCAATTGCCCCTAATGGTGCCCCACATCCCCTCATCTGCCCCCCACAGTACCTCATACCCCCCT
>VZRW01005010.1:31406-142012 GCA_013398125.1 Aegotheles bennettii
CAGGGGGGGCTCTGCCACCCCCTCCGAGACCTCCACGGGGCCGCTGCGGCCTCGGGGATTGCAGTGTGGTCGGGAGGAGCTGGGGCCGGGTGCTCGGGGAGCGCTCGGCGTTTCCAGGCAACTCCAGCAACGGCCTCTGGGAACGGCACGGGCACCTCCGGGCCGGGCTGGCCGAGGGGTGGGGTCAGGCGGCTCGGTCAGCCCTGAGCCCTCCCCACCGAGCAGGGCAATGGGGGAGAAGGGAGCAGACCCGTGGGTTGGCACGGAAACAGGATTAATAAAATAATATTGAAGAACTGCGGTGAATCCCGGTGCGGAGAGGGAATGCAGAGCTGTGCCGGGCAGTGGGGGCTGAATTCCAACCCCACAGCAAACATGAGGGCACCACGGGGACAGGGAGAGGGATGAGACCCTCCAGGGCAGCGGGCAGGGGGGAAGAGTCCTGTCCCCTGCCACATTCCCGATTTATTCACGGTTGGGAATGCTCCTGTGGGCCAGCTGACCTGGCTCTGGCTCCTCCTGGCCCTGGCCCTGTGCTGGCTGAAGCCCCTCGGTCACTGTGGGGACCCACACACCATGACTGGGCCATCAACTGGAGCCAAGTGTCTTCTCAGAGCTGGCTGCTGCAGTCTGCTCAAAACAGAACTTCCCAGAGCAGAAAGTGGGTTCCAGAGGCACATCCAGCAGTGGAAGAGCCACCATTTCCCCTTCTCGGCAGCCTCCTCCTGCTCTCAGTGTTTGTTTTCTAACAAAAGGAAATAAAAGGTGCCCCCATCGCTGGCAAACCAACTGCAACTGCTTTGCTCCGGGATCTCTTATGTAAAGAGTTGGAAAACTGCTCTTTCTTCCCTTCAGGGAGGCACCCGTGCCCCTGTGCTGAGGGCAGGGCTGGCCTACATTCTGTCCCAGCCCTTCCAGAGCCAGTCCCTCGCTGCCACCATGTGTTGAACCAGGACTCAGCACACCTGTATCCTTCTCCAGGTGCCTTTTGCCAGCAGAGAAACCCAATTGTCCTCAGAGGAAGCAGGCACAGGTGCAATGACTCCTTAGAACTCCATTTCTTCTCTGTCCCTGGATTCAAGCTGTCTTTACCTTTTTTTATCGGGTTCCCCTGCCCTTAGGCTTTAAATCTAGATGAAAATGAAATCACAGAATCACAGAATCACAGAATTCTAGGGTTGGAAGGGACCTCGAAGGATCATCTAGTCCAACCCCCCTGCCTTTCTATATTGCTTGTTTTAAAGCAGCCTGGTATTGCTGAGAAAACGCCATCATATAGCCATGAAAACTTCCTGCCTGGTTCTCAAATGGGAACTTTACTCCAACTTGTGAACTGAACTTGCTTGCAGTAGAACCCAACAGGATTCGTGCTGCAGCCACTGGAGAATCTCCCACACAAACAGCAATGGCTTCACATTTATCTTTAATTTAAAATGTGCGTTTTCAGCTCTAAAACAAAGAGAACTTGTGATGGGAAGTTTAATTCTACCCAAAAAAATGTCCTGTGAAGTTTGCTTATCTCTGGTGCAGCTTGCACAAGGTGTAGCACCACTGGAAGGACTTGTTGGATTTGGCACAGACCATTTCAGATGGAGGCCTGAGCAGAGGGAAGAGTCACGTGCGAAGATGGGTTAGGTTCTTCACTGGTGAGCAAAACAGGTTTCTGACTAAAAAAATGATGCAATATTACTTCATACAGACTGCCAGGTGTCCCAGCTTGAGACTCAGCCGTGTCAGTGAATATATGGGAGAGCAAGTAACCTAAAACTAAAAATAGATCCCTTGTCATCAATAAAGATTTTTTTTCCATACAAAATTAATAAGCGGAATTTCCAGTAGTTAAATTTTAGTTCTAAAAGTGAGCTGAAGGGTACTGGAATAAAAGTTACTTACTGTAATATTCTATGAAAAAATGGTCAGGAGTTAAATATTAAATTTGATTAAACAACTTTTTTTAATCAGTGAGCCAGTTGTTAGGAAAAATGCTTGCCAGAAAACCCACTAAAGGACAGGGAAAGCTGACAGTGAGCTGGAGGTGTGCAGTGAGAGGTTTGCTTCACCCACGAGAGGGAGCTCCACGAACATTAATAAATAGACTAAAATGTTTTTATTCTTATGAGAACTGCATGGCTGCCTAAACCGAATCAGAAAGAACACAATGGGAAGCACCATAAGCTCACTTTTTAATACCATGCAAGCTTGAATTGGGTAACCTGGATGCCAAAGTGATCAAGAAATCAGTCTAGGAAAGACAAGACATGGTTGCAGGTATGATGATCTAAAAGGACACACTAAGCCAAGTTCACAGGAGCACATAGGTTTTTAGCACCAACCAATACTGATTTAGAGGGGGAAAAAAAAGCTTTTTTTGGGGTAGATAAGGCCTCGTACAGATCTTTAAAGCTGCTGCTTCCATTTCATACCTGAAGACGGCCTATGCTGTGGACTGTGAAAGGCTTTTATTTGCCTCCACTTATATCAAAGGTACAATAAAGGATATTAGTTCTCAAAAATATTGCCTCACATGGCATAAAGAGGAGCTGGAGGGGCCTCTTGGCAGGTCCTTGTTGCTGTTACTAGAAGTCAGGCATCTTCATCTTCTTCAAGATTAATTGTACAGCTTCTTGGGGTATCTGTTCACTCAGAGCAGTAAGTTAGCAAAAAAAACCCTACATCCAACAACACTTTAATTCTCTTAAACAATAAGAAAAAGCACCAAACCATGGAATTTCATATTAAATTAAATCCTGAGAGGAGGAAAAAACCAGCAGCATCAGATCTCAGAGGAATAGAAGCCACTTTCCAGAAGCTGCCTGGTATTTAGTAAGCTAATTTTCATGTGTCTGTTTGTTTGTTTTCTCTCCACTCTCCCTGTCTGTCCCTTTTCTTGGCCAAAACTAGAAGCAGAATTCCTGAAATGAGGCAAGGAGAGTCCCTTCCTGACAGCATCCTCTAAATTCCAGCAAAATAAAAGTTCATGTCTAGACCAAATGTCCAAAGAGAACCCAGATATCTGAAGGTCATGGGGTACCTGAAAGGGTCTTTAAGTGACTTTAACGTGCCCCTGGGTGGGACAGGGCAGGTGAACCTCTACAGAAACTTTAGTGAGAGAAAATGCAAGGACAGTGGCTGCCCCAGCAGGACAAAGTGAGCACAAGCTCTGAACCCGGAGCCTGTCTGCCCATCCCCAACACCATGGCTGGTACACAAGCTCCACACATCTTGCCAGCCATGCGTGAAGACGCCCTGTTCATCCCTGCTCTCTCAGCCAGGGTGGTCGTCTGTGTGGAAAGCCTAAAGCAAACAAAGGCAAGCTGCAGCCAGATGTTGGGAGGCTTTCAGGTTCACTTAGCGTTCCCGGGGTAGGCAGCACATGCCTGCCTGTGCTCCCCGCTCGGACGGATAAGCCCAAGCAGCCATCCCCTTTAAAACCTTTCCCTTTGCAATGGAAACCACTGCTTACCTTTCCAGAACCATCTGAGCAAATACGGACCTTGCCGAAAACATCAGCAGTTCCCGATCCATCACGGCTGTGCTAAACAAACCCGGCCGGACAATTTACAACTTGACCTCACGTTGTGCCTGTAAATGGATTCTGTGAAAGGCCTTTTCCTGGGTTAGTTATATTTTCCTGGTGTATACAGCAGGCTAAATTAGCCAATTCAACAGCTCCCCAGAATCCCCTTGGTTGTGCTTTTTACCGGGGAGGGGGGATTTCAGACAGGGCTTGTTGCAAATCCCTGAAGCTCTGTTTTATCTCCTAGGCAGAAAGCGTTTTCCTTTTTGTCCAGGGCAAGAAATTCTGCTCGTTTGTGAAACGAGAGGCAAGATTTTGTGTTACCTTTATTTGAGTTGTTTTGTGTCTTTGATGAATATTCTTGAGAATGACTTCCACCGAGTGACTTGCAATCAGCTGCTGAAATCAAATCAACTTACTGATGAATGGATTTGGAATGATCCATCAAGTAACATGTTTTAAAAGTCGCCCTGGTATCTGCATGGAAGAAGCTGCTTTTCTCAACTTGTCCTCTGCAAGGAGGAAAATCAGTTCTTGTGACTACAGCCTGACACATGTATGATTTCCCTCATCAGACATTTCAATGTCTGTAGACTTGATAAGCAGCCCAGGACCTACCTCAATGCATCAGCTCAAGGAAAAACAAATCCAAAAGAACAGCATATATCCAAACACATTGGGATAATTATGGGATACCATTCTTGTTCCTAAATTAACTTTCCCAATAAAAAATACATTTACATTACAAAGGAGAAAGAAGATGCTGCTTTTCCTGCAGACGGATCATGAGCTTGGTCTCCCAGTAATTTATGCCTGGATCACATTAAAATAAAGCCATTATTTTCAAAGGCTTTCCTGAAATGTAGTTTAGGCTTCTTATACTCCTGGCTAACCAGCTAATGAGCATGAATATGACAGGTTTAAAGATAGGATTAAGTGGAGTATTTCTTGTGAGGTCCTCAGAGCTGCATCGCTTGATGTTGCTTCCAGATCTGGTTCATGAACGACAATTTCATGCCAGCAAGATGACAGTTAAACATGGAAATAGGTATCCTGGCCAGAAAACTGGTGCTTTTCAGGCAAGATGTTAATCTAGATTCATGCTCATGGCCCTCAAAAAGAGTTTACTACTCAAATCTGTAAATTATATGAATGTTCATGCATGAAGAAATACTTAAAGGATAAGAAATACATTATCATAATGGAGTCTGAATCACAGGTAGCAATGAAGACACAAGGTTTTTATCATACTTTTACTAGCACTTATTTTCTCTAGTGTGTATTTTTCCTGTGTCCTCCTCAACTTTGCCTCCCCCAAAGCAGGAGTAAAGGTCCAGTGCAGAGCAGAAGGAAGAAGGACACATCTGTGGTAGGGCGAACGCTGAGCACTGGACCGCGCGCTGCGTGTGAGCTGCAATTCTCACGATCCCCAGGCTGAACTTTGTAAATAGACTTGGCAAGGATTCTTGCCTGGAGAAAACAGGCTTGGAGAGGTTATAAATAAATAAACAACCAACCTTCCTTTCCTTCTCCTGCAGCCCCTCCGCTTCCCTCCTGACTGAACTCTGGGAGGACATATGTGTCTGGTCTATTGCAAATTGGCTGTGCCATCTTTTTATTTTGATGCTGGTAAAGACAAACCATTTGCATGTCTTTACTATGGTCCTGTCTCTGAATGGGGGGCAGAGCGTGTAGTCAGCAGCTATGCAAAGAGGAGAAGATGTTCATTCCATTGTAACATCTGGTTTAAAGTCTCAGGAACAAGCTGCAAAGCTTGGGTGTGAGTGAGAAGGTGGTCCCTTTGGAATGGAACAGTTTATCTTGTATTTTAGAGACAAACACTGATTTTATAGTCCAGAAATACTGTGTACCCCAAATCTATCCCATGCATCTCCCTACTGTCTGCACATGCAACTGAATATGGTGGAGTATGGGCACTTGGGAACAGAGAGTCTTCTACAAGCCTGTCTTTGCTACAGAGTGTTAGAGAGAGCTCTCTCTGCCATGATCTTCATAATTGCTGAAAATCCTACAAGAAAACCAGCAAAATATTTTTACAGCTGATGTATCTTAAAGCTGAACCCTAGCTCCATCCCATACAGCTACAGCACGGCTGCAGCAGCCACTGACTACTTGGAGCACGTCAAGTGTCCCTCACGATACTGAGTATTCCTCACCTTGTGGTAACTCATTGGTCTTAGTGTAGTAGAGATGGCAAGAAAAGTCTCGGCATTCCCCATGAGAAGCCATTCCCCTAGGGTGGTTGGGCCCATCAAGTACTACTTACTGTTGATTGCAGGGTATGTTGGGACGCTGCCTGGAAACATGAACCATGAAAAAACCATCCTCGGTGGCAAAGCCATGTCCTGCATACAAACGGTTGCCCAGGCCCTCTGTTTGATGCTGATTTGCATTACAGAGGAAGCTGCATCATTCAGGGTGGAAAGAAAAAGCAAATCAGCCCTTTTTAATAAGCTGGTGAGCCACCAACGAGCTGCCCACCTTTTATTTACTGTAAGGCTTGGAGTCTCTATTGGCGGCACAATTGTGTATCTCTGCACAATTACAACATTGCCTCTCCTCGCTGCAGACAAAGCTGCTGCCTGAAAGCTGGCTTCAGTAATTCGTGAAACCATAGATACATCTGCTTGCACCATCCAATCCCTGACATTTCCCCCGAAGGGTGAATATCCAGACATTGTCATCTCAGCACAAGAAGCTCGATGCATTTATTAATCAACCTTTTTGCTGAGTGGAAGTCTGGCTGCTCTCTCCTAACGTAGTCTAAATCCCTCGGTCTGTTTCTATTACAAGACTTACACAAAAGAACATTTTCTTCGACTCTTTCTTACAGAAATGGGAAGACTTGAATGCTTTTTTTTTTTTTCCTGGTTCTTCTTTTGACTGACTGGGATTTTTCATGGCTGTATCAGAAAGTTGGACATTCCCCTTTGTTTCGGAAGCATTTGGTGATGGATCACATTTTAATTGGCGTTGAGGCTTACAGAAAAAGGGAGCACCACAGGAAGTTAGTAGAATAACAACACTACGCATCTGCACAGGAATTAAAACTGCAAATGTAGGGGGCATATTAATTGCTACCAAATGCTTTGTTTTTCTCCCTCTCAAAAAGCTCAGCTCGACAAAAAGTGGGTTTGATGTGTATTTTCCTCTCTTCCAGTAATAGTGTAAGTGATTAGATTGGTGGGATTTTAGTCTTGTGTGTAAAGTTTTCTTCTCCTGTGTGTTTCACAGCAATTGCAAAAGAGATAAACACATTTGTTTTGACAAGGAGGATACTGATGGCTGCAGACAGATATGGCTTCTCCAAGACTGTTGTTCCCACAGCAAGAATCTGAGCATGGTCTCTGTGCTAGGTCCTGCCAAAGATGGTCAAAATGTTTTGCTTTTGCTTTTTATTTTTTTCCCTAAGAAATTATTGACATGTTGTCACAGAGCTAGGATTCTTGTGGCTGCTGAAAATGGAAGTAATATGCAGATTGTGAATAGTTTTTCTTTAAATTCTTATTTTTTAGTTTTGTAAAGGAAAGGGGGAAAAACAGGAGGAAGGAAAGCAAATATTGTCCACAGATATCCATGAACATTTTCAGCTATTTGAAACCCATTTTTTTTTCAAGAAAGGAGAAGGTTACATATATTTTGGATAGCCTGTGTCAATGGTACAAACAGTGAGCCACTTCACTGTCTTCCTTTATTTTTGTCTTTAATTTATTTCAACACATTATTTTTCTCTGTTCCTCATTGATATTACTCCAGAAATATTCCTTTATGCTACTTCTTAAAGGCAATGTCCTATCATCAATAACTGTAAAAGGAGATACAGAGAAGTGATTACTGTTCTGGCAGCTATTCCAATAAACAGTGCAGGTCTTAGGGGTATAATAGATGTATAGGTAGTATCTAATTTACATTGCAACACCATTATGTGTTTGGCACAATACTGGGAACAAATGAAAAATTCAAGGGAAAAAAATAATGCAAACCTATTTAATGAAATGATTTTGCATTTCTACTCCCATAACTGTTAATGGCCATTAGAGCTTAGGTGCTATTCGTTAGAGCCTGGTGTTTTGCAGCTAACAAACATTTTTTTGAGAAAGCAAAATTTTGGGGTAGCTCCTTGGACTTGGCCATATTTTACCTAAAATACTGCAATGAGGCAGACGGTACCAGAGGTTGTCCAGAAGGAGAATTCTTGCAATTGAAGACATAAAGAAACTGTGGGTTTCTTTTTGCTGATACCAACTCGCTATGCAGTTTGTTGCTTTTTTTCCCCATCCTGAAAATGGGAAATTCTGGAAATTGCCCACTTTGGAAGGGACGCAGGTGGATTGTTTTGACATCTGCACGAACTCCAGCTATCGACAGCTGGAAAGCAGCAGTTTATTTAGCTCTTCACGTGCGTTTCATGTATCTAAATATTTGCTCGGTTTTACCCCTGAGAGATAAGATCTGCATGCTCAGAGGTGATTTGACATTGGAACAGGGCCACGATAAGAGCCCTGGGAGGTTGCAAAATGCCATGTGAAAAAGCACATCTGTACTAGCAACACGTTACCATTTTGGTCTTCCTTGTAAGGATTTTCACCTCCTTTAGTCTCTCTTTAGCTTTCTCAGTTTATTGAACGCACACGTAACCCCTTCTACTACACATCTCAAATATCTTGTGACTGTCTTGTGTAGAAAATCAGAAAAAAAAAAGAAGAAAAGGAAACAAATCCATTGGTTTATCTCAAGCTGCAGTTACAGGGGAGTTCTTGAAAGGTGTAAAAGCCTACACAGCTCTACTCAGCCTTTGGCCTTCCTCCCAGCTGGTCTTGGCTGAAACATCTCCAGTGCACAGGTGGGATTTTAGTGAAACAAACAGCACCGTGGGGATGTCAAGTGCTTGTTGATAAATTCAAGCCTAAGTTTCTCCATGTCCTGGTCTTCTTCTCCCATCTTGCACATCTGTGACTTTGGCATCAGGCCTAGAGGAAGGACACACAGCTGAAACAAAGTGATCCAAGCCAAGGAGGCAGGCAAGAAAAAATCTGATCAGACAGGATACAGAGAAAAGGAAAGCCAAGACCTGGAGCTCTTCAAACTCAAGAAGGCATTGCAGACAGCATGCTCACCTGACCCATGCTGCATTGCTCCTGCCCACACTTCAAGTGACAGCCCCTTTCCTTTCAGGCCAAAAAGCCAATGGATTTCCTAAGTGGCATGTTTGGCACCTCATGGTTTTCCAGGATCACCAGCTTCCCATGTGTGTTGGCCCAACAGCTAAGCACGGTCTTGTCAGCGAGGCTTTTTTGCTTCAACAAATACTTCAAGGAGGAATCCTGCCCTGTAAGTGCGTTTCCAGGCATTACCTCATAACAATTGTTTCTAAATCTCCAGTGTTTTCCCTGCACAAAAGGGTTTGCCTTTATTTGAGAGAATAAAAAGAAGTGACAGTAGATGACAGCTGCAATGGGCTGTGTTTGCTGGGCATTCTATGTTCAGTGGTGCTGCCAAATTTTTCTGGCTGCGGGGGAAATAGGCAAATGTCTGACTCAGGCAAGCATCTCTCCCCTGGCTCCACAAGCCTGCTCCAGATATTGCCATCAGATGCCTGGTTCAGGATGGGCAGGAAATTTCAGATGCAAAGTTCACTGCTGGGAA
Organism: Aegotheles bennettii; assembly: GCA_013398125.1. NCBI lineage: Eukaryota > Metazoa > Chordata > Aves > Caprimulgiformes > Aegothelidae > Aegotheles > Aegotheles bennettii. The sequence continues at coordinate 40,591 of VZRW01005010.1, forward strand.
ATGCTGATTCATCAAAACAGAAGCCATTCATAGAAACGGGTTGGTTTCATGAGTCCGGCAGGTGAAGAAGGAAAGCTTTCACTGCGGAGTGAAATACGTGTGGTTCATCCAGGTGGAGATCAGGAATTGAGAAGACTCAGTGGACATGGGAAGCCAAGGGACTAACCTGTCTAGGCCAGGCAGTGGGGTTGTGATCTGTTCCCTTGTGAAGGACCTTGCTGTCAGGAACTGCAGAACCAGAGCTGGGTGTTTAGGAAAAAGCACAGGGAAAATTTCACCTGGGATTTTGGGTTGAATCCAGCTGTATCTTGTGGATCTGAGTTCACAGGCTGGGAAGCAGATTCATTCTGATCACATACATTGAACTTTCCTGCCCAGAGCCAGTCAGCCATGCCTCACGCTCAGTAAAGATTTTTAAATTACCTGCAGGAAGATGATTCAGTCATTGCTACATGGAAGGTGTCGAGACCTGGCAAAACCATTTTGTGATCCTCACCTTAGCACTTAAATGGTAACACAGAGGTGAGAGAAAGGCAGCCTGGTACACACATACAAAACCTCCTCAGTCAGACCTGGAGATACCATAGAGCTGTTGGACAATCTGGATAGGGAGGGATCTCTGGATGAGATCCAGATTTCACCCTCAATGATGTCTGTATAAAGGGTGGGGTAGTCCAGGATGGGGAAGGAACAAGGATGGAGGAGCTTTGAGATCCTCCAGCAAGAAGGTTTCTCAGTGAGCTGGAAGCCCATGAGATCTATCAGCTCTTGCCCTACTGTGTTATGCTGAAGGAGATGCCAAACTCATTAGCATATTTGGAGCCAGAGGATAATCAGAAGGGAAAACAAAAAAGGGAATGTGAACATTCAAAGCACTTTGTCACGCGGTGGGCCCAGTGCCAGCGCTTCCCCCCCACGCTGCAGAGCACATGCCTCCTGTGCCCCTCTCCCAGCCCCTCAACACCCACCCTGGCTTCAGGGCTACAAAACCATCCCAGGGAAAAACCAACACCACTCCAGAAAAACAAAACAAAACAAAAGCTCCCCTTACAACAATAGTCTGTCAGGCATGATTTACTGTGCCTGCATCCACTGGGCAAGCTTCAGTGAACAATCTCAATCCTCCGGGTTCCCACACTGGTTTGCTTTCCTGCAACTCAACGGGACACAAAGACAGAAGTAGATGGGCAGTAAATAAATCTGATGTCTTTTGTGTCATTGTGTGGGGGCCTTTCTCCGGGGGAGGCAGAATAAATGAAGTGTGAAATGTGATATGAAATCAATTTCTTCTCTCGGGGGGCCGGGTTGGGAGGGAGTAGGTGGACTTTGTCATGGTCTCAGGGGTACCCAGCAATACATTTCTCATCAGTTTGTTGAGCTGGTTAAAGAAAACCACACTTTTCTCCTGCACTTGCCCAAGTTCCCTCTTTTTTCCTTTGTATTAAAGATAGCTGTAAGTGTGAGGAGCTGGCATCCCTCTTGATCAAGATAATAACAGCCGTTCTTCTATAGAAGCACAGTTCCCCAAGACCAGGTGTTTGTGTCTGGGGACAAGGGGTGGCCTCTTATCTCCTATGCTTCAGTCTTGCACACCCTTCTGCCCTTGGCATTGGCCATATCATCACCTCACTACTCCATCACCCTCAAAATATTCCACTCCGGAATATCAAGAAAGGATTTTGGTGGAGAAACAAACACTACACCCCATGCAGCATGTCCTCACTTCAAATAAATGTGCACAGCACCGTGGGTGTCAGCAGAGAGTGGGAACTTGTCCATGTCTGAAGATGTGACCTCCAAGCGTGGTTGTTTTCTTTTCATTCTGTGGATTTTTTTATTCAAGCTGCTTCTGATGCGAAGTGAGGGATTTCTGCAGTTAGGCAAAAATGTTGAAGACTGGGAAATCGAACATGATGCTTTGGACATGCTGGAGAAAAAGAAGAGCAGCATATATAGACTGCATATGTAGATGAGATATTCCAGGAATAAACTGCCAAATAATATCATAAATTAAAACCCACCCAACAGGATTGCCCCACGAGCACCTCCCACAACAGCCCCCTGAGATTTGGTGCAATAATCCTGTCTGCTACAGTATTCAAACAGTTCAATGTCTTCAAATTAAGTTGCTACTATAAAATTCTCCTCTTTTCTCCTGTAAATATTAGAATTTTCTGCTGCTTTTCCAGCCCCTCCTAACACACATCCAACCTGTGCTGCACCTGCCTGTCTCTTCCCATGGGCTGCAGGGGGAATGAATGCTTGGACAACTTTCTTTTTACACATTGGAGGAAGCCAAGATGGATCTTGCCATGGAGTTTTACTTTGAGATGAATTGCAATGTGTGCAGAGGACTTTTTCTGCTGCTGTATTTCTTTCCCTGTTTAGCTTCCTGCCCTGAAGGGGCCGATGAAGATGCTACAGTGCAACTGTAAAATGTTAATGTCACACCTCTTAATCTGGTTACGATGCTCTGTCTGATTTGAAAATTGTCATATAAAATATAAACACACCACCAGGAGCCTTCACAGCATCTTCAGAAAAGCTGCATTTCATAGAATCATTGAATGGTTTGGGTCGGAGGGGATCTTAAAGCTCATTTATGACTTTTGTTTCTTCTAGGACTTTCATCTACCCCCCTGCAATCACTGTTACACTGATTTTTTTCCAACCATAAATTTCTTCTGAACCTCTGTTAATACCTGCACTCGCAGTGCCCACGGGAGGTGAGACTGCAGTTTCTCCCAGGGAATTCTTCAGGGCGTTAGATTGCTCCTGTGAACTGCTGCAGCCTGATAAAGGCAGTTGTTTCTGGACTCGGTACATTGTTCTCTCCCTCAACAGATGGAACAGATTAGCCAGGCCCTGAAATGTTGTTAAATAAAATACGCAAAAAGAAAATACAATTATTGCTAAAGTGAAAACATACCGCATGGGATTATTAAAAGACCAAGATGTTTTACATTTTAAGGATGTTCTGCAGGGTTTTTTTTTCCATCCTTCATGCAGCAAAACCTTGCAGGGGCAGTGTTAAACTTTTCCTTCTGATCTCATGGAGCTTTCAGGCTGCAGAGCTGTGTCCTCCCCGTGGGGGACGGGGCTGCCCTCTCTCCTCCCCAGCCCAGCACTCGGGGACACATGGTGGGATTTTCAGGGCTCCCAGTCAGTGCTGCCTCCCCTGTCACTGGGCACCCGACAGGAGCAGGGGTTTGGCAGAGCTTGTGTCGCCTACATAAAGCACAAGTTTCTTCTTCTACGTCTCCCCCATGCCCAGGTGGAGTGAAAACCTATGGTCAGGAGCTTTCCCCTCTGTAAGAAAAGGTGATTCCTCACTAGATCCCCCCTACACCAGGTCATACATGACATAAAACAGACCCAGGCCTCCTAATAGGAAATTCTGATGAATTTGTGTTCTGTGATAACCTCAGCCTAACAATCATGACTGATTTTAGTAATATTAGCAAAGGTTATTTTTAGAGTGGTCTGCAAAGCTTCTTGATCTGACCACGATCGCTTCGGGTTGGAGTTGTTTACCAGTTGCTGCAGGGGGACAAGCAAGGAGGTGGGAGGTGGAGATGGAGAACTCGAGGGCTGTAGTGAGTATTGCTATGGGAAGTACAACTGGGTTTAAAATAGCATGGGTGATTCGTTAATGATTCCCCTGCTCACAGAGTTAGGCGGCACCGGGTTAATGAGTTTCTATGAGCATGTGCTTAATGGCTTTTCAGAATCTGGCTGCAGGAATGCAGTGCCTTGCAGACATTTTCAGGTGTGTGATGATAATAAATCACTCTTTAAATGGCCTTAGAAAAGGAGTTTTGAATTAAACTGCACCCAGTAATGTTCGAGGTCTCTCCTGAGCATCACCCGATCTCCTTAATGTTCTTCAACCTAAATCATCTCATTAATGATGTATGAAAAATACATTCAGCTCCTTGAAACTGTTCTCTTCCACTTGGGTTATAATGACTGGGGGGATCCTGGTGACTGGTGACTGGTGACAGAACTTCTCCCCAGAAATCCAGACTGGCTTTTCACCATGCTGTCACTCACTCACTGCTGTCTAGCCATTGGAAATGAGCACCTCTGGGAGGGGGCTTGCAGGAGATGTTCACAACACATCTGTACTGCAGAACTACTGCAGTGCTCACAGCTGGGAAAGGGAGGGACGTAACCAGTAGCTACCATACTAATTAATTTGAAAGCACACTTATTAGGCAGCAATTGGTAAACACAAAGCAATAAATAGAAAGTCCCCACTTCAAATAGATTTTCTTTCAGCCACATGGAAAATTCCATCCACATTAATTTAAAAAGGTCAGTCAAGCTATATTATAGAAAATTGCAGAAATTAGTGGAAACCCCCCAAAGAGTGTTCTAGTTGAGGTGTTTTGCCAACAGAAGAGTGGGGATGTTTGCTGATGGCTTACCAAAAATATTCTGAAATTATGTAAACATTGTTAAAATAGAACACAAAATACAGTTCCAACTGATTTTTATAAGATGAGCCATGTATCTTCAAAAGAAAAGGGTGTTTTTTCCTATCATGGTACCTTGAGTATGTGTGTGTGTATACATAAATATTTGTTTAAAATTTTGACATTTCCTGTTCTAAGAAAAAAAAGTGAAAGTCTCCAGTATGTCCAATATGCTGCTCTTTTAATACGCAGGAATATTTCTTTGGTGGAAAACTTTTCAGAAAACTAAATATTAGGGAAAGTATTATGGAATGTATTTGCCACGGCAAAGATAATAACCAGCAATATGAAACTGCTGACCAATACTTTGCATTTTAAAAACGTGCAGATTCATGAAAAAGAGAGTCCAGTAAAACCAAATGGAGCTACTTTTGATGACAAATTTATTTCCTTTAAAAAACAACCTGCTTATAGCAGACTCAAGTCAAAATGGTGAATTAAGTGGAGTTGTGTTTCATAATATTGAAACTTCACAGGAAATTCACGCCAGGCTTTGCCACACAGAACCAGGATTTCCATCTTTATGAAAAGCCTGAAGATAGCACAGCCCAGCTGTGACCGTTCCCACTGGGGACCCTGACAGTGTTGGGAACCTGGTCAGCCTTGGGGACCCTGCCAGTGTTGGTGTTCCTGCCAACACCATCAGCTGCCCACACGTGTCCCCAGGACGGAGGCACACCGACTGTTCCTGTTGTGAGAGCTCGTGTTGATGCAGGACTGTGCACTTGTCCTGTAAAACATCAGCTTCTGGACAAGCCAGACTTACCCCTGCCAAGAGCCTTCACCTATTTCACTCTGTCTTGGTCACGTCACTCAAGATCAGATCTTGGTAATCAGGTAGACTGATTCAGTGCATTGGCTTCCTAAATTCCTGTGCAGCCACGCCAAAATCTTAATGCAGTTTTTTTGTTAATTAAATGACCTTCCACAAACTTAGACCATAAACTCCTTTCTCAGCTCCACAATTAAATAGGATGACAATTGATTGGGAGAAGATAAGGCCTCATCCTTGTGTTGGCTTCAAGCCACTACTTAGAGATGCTGAATTGGTTAATATAATCACAGGCTGGATTTGAATCTAAACTCTGCCATAGCCACCCCAGGTAATTTTATCAAGTCATTTAATCCACCAGTATCTCAGATTCCCCAGTAAGGATTCGGGAAGAAAAGCATTTTCCTGCATCACACGAAGTGTTCAAGTGTTTTGCAGAGAGGCCTCTAGGATGTACTTAGGGATTTCCTATATGGAAGCTTAAACACCTAAAATGCTGTCAGAACCCCTCAAAATGTTCCAGTCCAATAAAGTTCAAATGGGGAATAACACATTTGTTAAAACAGGCACAATTTTATATTAAGAGGATGACATGGCCAAGAGACCATACATACCTCAAAAGAAAATGAAGACAAGATCATCCAGCCAATGTAAACTGAATTGGCGTGGTCAGTGTTTTTAAGATTTTAGAGACACTTGGAATGAAAGAGGGAAAAAAGCCACAGCCAAGTCTCAGGCATTGCACAGTCTGTGTACACTCCAGGAGGAAACTTGGGTTATGAGCAAATATTTTAGTACAAATCAAATGCCTTCCAGGGATAAGCAGCTGGGAAGGCGGGAAGAAATTAATATTGAAAGCTTTAGAACTTCCCAGAACTATTCTCTACCTCCTTGATTGAGGGAATTAACTTTTATTTTATTAACTTTATAATGCCCTTCTCCCATCCAGGGTGCTCCCTCTGAATTGCTTCTCCCCTCCTCCAAGAGGGCTGCCCTGGGGATGTTGCTCTTCTTAGGCTTTAAGTAGCAGCTGGCTGTGATTAAGTGGATTGGGAGGATCAGGGCTTGATTAACTTTCTGCTGCTATTGGTTTGCCCAGGTTCCTGCAAGAGAATTAATCTCTTGGTTCGGCAGAATGTTGGACTCTAATGGATACCAGACATTTCAAGCCCACCCAGAGGATGCAGTGCCAGAGTCCTTGTTTTAACACGTTCAGCCTTCGTGTTCCTGTTCTGCCAAAGGTAAAAGTCATGTGGGCATTGGTGGGAATTTTTCTACTCTGCTTTTTAGTCTGAGTGCTCATAAACCTCCCACTGGTTTCTGCCCAGCTCTGCATCTTGCTTCCTATAATTTAGTCACTGCCTTTTCCTCAGTGTATGCAGGGAGATGCTTTTTTTCTTAACTAGAAGAAATCTCTGCATAAAGCCAGCAGAAGCAAAGCCTGTGTCTAAGTGTTGTGCTATATGAAATGTTCTCTCATTAACAAAACTAGGGGCATGTGCTTTTCTGTAGAGGTATCTCTGAGCAGAGCCACTTGGCTGGCTCCTTGGCCAGGCCTTTGGAAAGCAGGGGGTGGGGTCTCCAGGTGGGACAACCATGCAGAGGACCACAGCCTTGGTTTGCTGCAAGGATAGGACAGCTTGCCAATCCTTCACAAACAGTTACACTTGCTGGCCAGAAGCTAAGTAGGAGTTACCCCAAGGGGCCAACTGAAGCACAGAAGGGTGTGAGGAAACTGAGATGTGCACAAAGTACAACAAAATATTCCTATTAACATGTACCATTAGGTGATCAAGAGTAACTCTAATACTGCTATCCTTTTCTGCTTCAGAGAAATCCTACAATAATATTAATAAGTCACTAGGCATTAATAATTGAGGAGAAGCAGCTTTCCCAAGGAACTTCTATTTAATTTAAACCGTAAGGTAAAAATAGTAATAATTTAAAGAAAAACTATAATCAAGAGAGTAGAAATGGAAGCTTGGCTGTGCTTCTGCACTAAATTATGCCTAGATGGAAACGAATAAACCTCAAATGAAGTCCACAGGCATCTCCTAATTATATCACAAGGTTTTATTCCGCTTAGTTTTTCATGAAAGACTTCTCATTTCTTTTCATTATTCTCTGTGGAAGTGTGACGTTTTGGTTAACCAGGAGATAAGGAGCAAAAAAGATGAACCTCTTGATCTCTCTTGCTGTCTGCGTTTGTCGGGATAGATCAATTGTGAAGTTGAAACTGGGTATGGAAATTCACTGCTTGCAATATGGCTAAAAAGAAAGAGCATGGATGATTTAACAATTTACATAACCTGAGGGACTCGGCTGCAAATTGAATGAATGGGCTGCTTTGTTTCTCTAAACTGAAATAAAGAGAGAGGGAGAACAAAAAAGAAAAAAGTTTCTTATGTAATTGTCTCTGTGACTGGCATGGTAGGAAGTTTTATGTCTATTGGTGGAATTAAGAGTGGGACATGTTAGGAAACACAAAGCAGTGAAGGGGCAGTTAAGCAATCGTACGTATCAGCTAATGGGGAGTGACAGAGCCAGCCCTGCTGCACAAGCCCGTGCTACGCTTTACATTATTGTCCTGATGAGACTGGGCTCCCTTTGGCACGTTGGGCTGCATCCCCACCAGCACTGGGCAACCACATCTCCTGAGGCTCTAAAATCACAGAGATGTTAGATATCCTGAGAGTTTAAAACCGATGAGTGGTTCTATAGGGTGTGAGTTTTGTGTTTGGTGTTCTGCTGCCAGAGACTGAACAAATGCTGTTACTGCAGAAGCCAAGGAGTTAAATTATTTGGCCTGGATAAGTGTCACAGGCTCAAGTACATTAACACCATGATCCCTCTGGCCTTGCTGTGCCCGAAATCTCTGAATGTGGGAATATTTTGCTGTGTTTCTTATGTGGACATGTGTACAGTTGAGTGCAAATTCCTGCAGCAAAAGCCAGGCAAACCCTCAGCTGTGTTGGAACCCACAGTCACCCAAATATTTCCCACCTTAGGGTGCCAGAGAGACAGCTGCCTCTGTACCTGCTTCTGGGATCAATAGTCTTTAATTTTTAAAGCCTGTTAATCTAGCACGTTTTCACCAGCCTGAAAGTCACATTCAAATAAACAGCTGGAAAGTAAAGTTGGGAGGGAAAGGCCAAGCTCACCAGAGTTCAAACCTCTGGCAAACATCTTGCTACAGCTCTGTGTGCAAGAGCAACTGGTGGCATATGGTGCGTATCTCCTCTAAGGCTGGTTCAAGAGGAAAAAACAAACTTCACCTTTTGGAATGTAACCAGCAGATGAAAACAAATTAACCTCTTTTTTTTTGTGTGTGTGTTGTATATTTTAACCCAATGTCTGTTTCAATGTTCTGCTTTTTATGATAAATTCCTCAATTTGCCACCTCCCTCTGAGCAGAATCAGTCCAAGTCAACAACTTCTCCATCGATCACAGTCAGGGCATCCAGTGTCTGGACCCCCATTCTCTGCTTGCTGCCCCACTCATTGCAACAAATGCTCTGGAGACCGTGTTTGCTTTCTATGTCAGACATTGTTAGTGTTACCAAATGGTGGCCTGAAATGTGTGTTGTAAATTGGGGGTTTTTTGCCTTTTATTTTTTTCAGAATGAACCTTTATCATTGAATGAAAAATCTTAGTAAAATGTCATGGCATGATACATGCTACTGGTTAGACATCATTTATTTCAGAGCAGGTCTTCACCATATAACCTCCATCATCTTTGTGATGAGTATTAATAAACACCCAGGGCCTCCTACAATTTCTCTAGAGAGCCTTTCAAGCCCACATCAATACTATCTCCATCCTCTTTTGTGTGCTTGTATTTTTAAGTATGAATGAATGCTCCTAAATGACAGCATCGCAGGAGATGTCACCACAATTACATTTTTGATCATAAAACCTCCTGTGTTTCTAAATGACATAAATGGTTTCTCTGCGATAGAATTTACTGTCCATCAGATAAGCAAGTTGTCACTGAGAGGTCCCTCTTCTGCTTCAGAAGGGAGATGAATAGACAATAAATCTGGCAGTACTGAGAGAACATTTTTCTGTACCGTGCCTGGGCATGCTGGCATCATCAGGAGTAGCTCTAGTTCTGGGGGATTAACATAATAAATTGCTTTCCTTCCTGCACTCTGAAATGCAGAATGTGTTAGCATGCAGAGACAGCTGGGATAGGCTTCTTGGCTATTAAGGAAGCAGCAGTGTTTAGTTCAGCTTGACTGCCACCTTCTTTTGGTGTATCTACCAGCTCCATCTCATGGGATCTGATTTATGTCTCGGAGTGAACACTGCTTTTTTGCGGTGTTTGCTGCCACAATATCAGCATCAGCACAGTCTAAAGTCAGGGATAGGGTTTAACCATGTGCAGGAGACAGTGGAAACCCAGCTCAGACTCTTCACATCTTCACATTTCCCAACAAGGCATAGTAATTGTAGTGCTGGAAGGTTTCTTCACACTACCCTCCCTACTACAACTTTGAGTCAGTGAGTACTGATCCATGCTCAATGGAAGGTCACTCATGCTACTTGGATGTGCTGTTTTCCTGACTTCCTACAGGACTTGTAAAAGGCAAGGAACTAAACCAGTGTCTCCTCCAGCACTCCTGTGTAGAATATGTTATAGTGCAGTCAGAAGGTGCCCAGGTGGGAAAGCTTCACCTTCACTGCTGAAAAAGTGCTCCCCTACTCCGGGTGCTTTGTAGCAAAGTGCCTCCGTGTCACCTCATCCCCTCCTCCCATCCATATGCTCTTCATCCCTCCTTCATTCTTGCCTATGCAGCAGGTTTCTCCTAGGGACTTCGTATAGGATAGGAAACCATAAAAAGGTTCTATCATAACACTGAGCAGTAAATTTAGTGTTGGAAGCAGGCTTTTGTGTCTTTATGGAGGGGAAACGCTGAGGAAAACACCTCTTGCCCAGCTGATCTTGTGCCATGAATATCTGAGACAGATGGGAGCAAAAATTATACCCTCTTTCTAGCTGAGCTTGGCAATTGTACTTAGAGAAACATTTGTAGCAGAGCCCGAGTCTGTCATGTCTATTAAATTAAAGATGTGAAAGCAAGAGAACCAAAGTCTTTTCCTAACTATAAATATCCATCCAAAGCCTTGATAATGGTTGTGAAGTCCAGTGCAGCTCCCTTTTGATTTACTCCACAGCTTTTCTTAAAAAAATATATTTTAGATCCTTTAAATCATAATAATTAGAAAAAAAAAATGAAGCAGCAAGAATTAAAAAAAATCTCAGCAAACAGAAAGGTTTGGTATTACTACAGAAATTTTACCCTTTCTGTTACAAAGAAACAAATAAAGAGGGATGAAAAAAAAATCAGGTTTTTTTATAAATGCCAGGAAAAAAGCAATATTTCAGTTCCTGGAAAGGAACTTGAAGGTTTGCATTGAGGATAGAACCTTGCCAGATCTCTTCCACAGGAATTAAAGATGTTATTTTTGTCTTGGATTTTTCTTGTCATTTTTGAAGCCTAGTTTACTTAGGAAATGATTATACTCTGTGTACATCCAGGTAAATCCATTTGCCTACAATATATTTTTAAATTTTCTGTATGTTTTTGTCTTGGTGTAGAAGTCTCAGAGATATTAAGCTGCTAAAATTTTGTGAAAGTGAATAAGTAGCAGAGATTCCTAAATGCGTGGCACCAGCAAGGCCAAGATGACTACGGGAGCTCAGCCTGGGCTCCAGAGACTTCACGCAGAAAATCAGATTTTCTAAATTGAAAGTATAATAGTGATTTAATGAGAAACTGAAGCTTCAGGCATTGTAGCTGTAATGCTGATATAAGCAGAATGTCATGTTCTCCTACCCATATGAAACACCACCACTCTGAGCACATAAACATGTATCACTATGAATACTGGTGTGCTTTATCTTTCATTCTCAAAAATTTGAGATAGCAATGGTGTTTTTTTACCCACAGTCTGCTCCCAAGAATAATCAAGTATTTTGAGGTCTTTTAGGGTACATTTTTTCTCATAAAAAATAATAAATGTCAATATCTGAACCACATTTAGGTATTTTATTTGATCTTTGGCATGCCAACTAAAACAATTATTTGTGTCTTTATTTGAAGGCACTTCACCATTTTAAGATAAATATTTAAATATTACTTCACAGGAAAAAATATTCATGTGGTTAAATGAGATATGCTGGAAAAACTAAGGCTGGTCCTCAAAGGCATGTCATGTTGTTACACTTTCCTGTTCTTAATTTGGTTAATCTATCTTCAAACTAAAAAATTCAGATGAGAGGAAAAAAGAAGGTATTTTTAAAAGGCTTTGATACTCACAGCAGATTTCCTAATTTTAATTTAGCAGTTTGCTGCAAAAAATAGGTATGAAATAAGAACTCTAATCTATATAATTTGTCTTTTCTCATTGATTGTGGTATATAAAGTCTGCATGAAAGGGTTCAAGAAAAAGTTGAATAAGGAACAGATTAAAAAAAGCAAGTGATATTTTTCTTGTATGTTTGTGATCAAATGGGTACCCATTTACATGGGTATTAGATTCCCTTTTTTCCTCTAGACACCTAGGAATAATGATGATGGGAAATGAACTGATGAACATCCTGACACAAACCCAGTTCACGGGGAACATGAGGACTTTAAGTAACTGTCACAGCAGAAAGAGGCTGATAAGGATTTGCACCCCATGAACTGATGGAAAGAGAAGTGAATCCTGGCCTTCTGCCTGCAAAAAAAAACCAGATGCAATGGGAAGAGCCTAAAATTTCCCATCTTCTGGTATGAGTTCTTCAGGTTATGTTATACCTACTCACTCTGAGATAGCAGAGAAGTTCATAGAGGGCCATGTTGGGAGTCAGGTTGGTCTTCTGCGTGGAAAATCCCCCTGAAGCCCATGGAAAGGCTTTGCTGACCATGGCTCAAGGCCGTGGAGGACTGAAGGAAAAATCTTCACTTTTCAGGCAGCATCATTTTGCTCTTGATTCTTGGGCCTCACCCTGTCTTTCCCAATTAGCTACTCCTGCTTCAGAAATCCTGATTGCTGCCTGCCTTAGCTGTTATCTTCACTGAGAAGAAAGATCTTGCTTTGAATTGGATATGGCTCTTTTAAGCAGTCAAGTATCGGCTTTCAGAGCTGCAATCCCCTGCGCTGCAGTGCTGTGAAAGGATAACTCATATCTTCACTTGGTATGAAAAAACAATATTTTCCCTCGGGCACCGAGGCAAGCGTGAGGTAGCAAATCACACATTACTGGATTTCCAAACTATATCCCTTTGGTCTACCTTATAATACCATTTTTCCCCTCCCAATGAATTGCATATCCGTTATTTTACCACCCAGTTTATTTGATCATCAGGGAAGATAAATGGCTTCTGCTGAAATATTAAACAAAGGGAAAATTAAAGTACTGGGAAGAGTAAACAATACAGTAAAGCACAATTTCCTTTCTGCTACGTGAACAAAATGTGTCTCGCTTTCTTGCTAAGTATCAGCACACATGCTCAAATTCTCTCCATCAGCACACATGTAACGTTCTCACCAAAGTCGATGGGATTTATGTGTGTCTGGGTGAATTCTGAACTGAATGCAAGTGAAGGAGGGCTTTCTAGGTAAGATTAATCCAGAAATAAAATTCATCAAGAAGTTTAGCACGTGGAGCCTTTTAATTTCACTGCTTTTCTTCATGTTCCTTGCTTTCTTAGCATCTTTTTAACCAAAGATAAAATGAAAACATGTTATTTCAGTTGGGCTTTGGGTAGTTCGTAACAAAAGCAGGTGGAGATTTGTCTGGATGAGAGCCCAGTCTGATGTAAGTGCCTGCAGACAGCAGCGAGAACTGGCTCATCCCTGCAAACACCAACACTGGCCAGGGACCACCAGACCTTCCACACCCAGGGATGCACAATGGGAAGAGCCTTCTTCAAGCTGAAAGGACTTGGTTTAGCAGATAGCGAGAAGGTGAGAAGGACCTCAGTGGTGACCTCGGACAGCCACTTCAGCTCAGACATAGTTGGCAGACAAAGATGCAGTTTGCTTTTGAAAACTCCCTGTTGAAAACACCAAGTCCTGTCCAAGACTGAACAAATTTGTTCACGTGTAGTTTATCCTGCCTGCTGCTTTAGGAGATGCTTTTATTTCTGCTGCTCCTTAGTTTAGAATTTAAAAAAAGTTTCTTGTAGTATTCCAGAGGCTCAGTACTAGAACTCTGAAATAATTCAGTCTGACGGTTGATTGATGGGAAGGAAGGACTCATTTCATATGGACTTGCCTCTGTTCTGTAGGAAACATCTGAGGATCGCATCGATTTATCTCATTCTTGCACCGTTACAGCCCAGTTTCTGAGTTTAGGTTGACTAATCATCAAAGGACTGGTTGTGATGGAAATATGACAAATGACAGCTGCGTGGAATTTGCTCCATAGATTTTGATTCTCCTCTAAGTTTTGCCAGTTTGATTCATTTTTTTCATCAAAGCTACCTATGAATCAAAAAAATGATACTGTAGTCAAGGCATTCCTGACTGCAGTGAGATGAGGCAGCGATTTATTATTACTGGATTATTTCTGGAATCTGAGGTTCATTTTCAGGCAGACTAAACAGCTATGTGGGGTGCAAATGGACGGCAGGAACACGAAGAACTAGGAGGGAGGCAACAGGGCAGCTCTACTCAGAGTCTCCAGGAAAGGAGCAAAATCATGGAGTTTCTATAGTTGCATAGACAGTGTTGAAGGTGAAGCTGAAATCTTTCTGGAAGGCAGCAGTCTATGCTGGGGCTTCTCCAATGCTGCCCTAGCAGTGACCTCCATCCCACCCGAGAGCGGCTGTTTCTCCAGGGTGAAGGTAATTCAGATTCCATGTTCACTGAGCCCTGACCTTCCCCTTGACAGAGATGGATGCCCAGCTCTGCTAATGGTCTGTGGCAGCTTTGTGCTGAGGGTTTGCACCTCAAGCACTAACCTGGGACAAGCAAACTCGCTTCCCACTCAGCTTGTGCTTCATCCTGGTACCTGAGATACCTGCTGCTTGATACACCAAGCACACCTTGTGGCCTCCCTGTCACACTCTCAAAGGCTGGATATCACTGAGCTGTAACACATGCATGTGCACACATGCACACCTACACTGCTATAACCATCCCAAATATTTGGAAGCTGCAATGGTTTTGCAGATACCGATCTTGAGCTTTATCTGTTCACCTAACTGAGCGAAGACAGAACCTGCATATTCTTTTATGGTCTACGTTTATGTACAGAGAGGAAAAAGCACAGAGAAAATTAGTATAGACAGATGTCTTAAGAAAAAAATAAAAGGGAAAAATTGCACTGATGCTGGTGCAGCTTTGTGTTCATCAGACTCACAGTGAGTGCCTTTTGGCATCTAATTTTTTATTATTCAGAGAACAGCAGTTTGTAGGCAGGTCCTAAAGAAGTCTTAGATGCAAAACACCAGTTAGGCCAGCCTATGTGCTAACCATTTGCTTTGTCTTCCTCTTCCCTGCTCACTCCATCCAGCCCTCTTGACCCTTCATCTTTCTGGCAAGGAATGATAATCACCCAAAGCTGGACTGATTTCCACAGCCATCCAGGTTAGCAAGGTCACAGAGCTCTTTACTTGAGAGTTTCACTTCCCTGATAGATTTGAGTGGTATTTGAACAGTCCATGAGCTTTTAGAAAGTGCCACTGCTGCAGACAGAAATGTGCCTGGTTTCTGGAGAAGCTTTTGCTCTTCTTGGGATGGTGGGAACAGGGAGGTGTTCTTTGCCCCAGCAAGTGGCCTCTGTGGTTTGGAAAAATTAAGGAACCACCTCCTATGGTTCTAGGGTTGCAGCACACCCCTGAGATGGACTGTGAGGTACCTTACGTGTGCATTTTTAGAGCGGCACGGGAGAAAGAAATTAATTAACTAAAAAAATTTAAAAATCTTAGAAAAACCCCACATTCTCCCGGATGATTGGGAGGAATGTTGGGCACCCTCTTTTTGCACTGCCGTGGCTGACTTCAGTTCCTCCAAGACACTGTTCTAATTTAACAAGGCATGAATTTAAATATATTAAGAGCTAAACAAAACAGAGAGAGAATCAGAGAGGTGAAAAGTCACTGCCCCTCCTTGTTCTGCTGTCTTCTTTTTGTTGGCTGCTGGGCTGGGAGACACAAAATAAAACTGAGCAACATAACCTGTCTGAGTTTTATTCAAATAAGCCAATTAAAACATCAAGTTGAAATGTCAACGAACATGTTATGGCCACTCAGGAATTAAAGCAGGAAAGCATCTGTCTGTCTTCACCACAAAGAACTGAAGATTTTTAATTCCACTTCTGCAAAAGCTATGACATTAGATTACAGCCATGAAAAACACCATCTGCAATGTGCCCTGACTGGCTGGCTGTCATCAGCTGTTGCTTTTACACAAAATTAGATTGAGTTAAACACTTTTTTTTTTAATTCTCAGGAACTCTTTATCATGCAGTGTTCTTTTCTCCAAGGTGTATACAGTATACCTTCTGACATCAACACAACTTTGCTCAGATTTACCTTTGCTTAGTGTCCAAATGCTGGTTTGAATCGGAGGAAGACCTGGTCCATTTTGTCATCAGAACATCCAGGTTGAAATTCCTTTAGCTTTAGATTTTGTCAAATATATAATCTTGATGCTCTTCTATATGACATAGGATGTTTGGTTTGATACAGCCATCATTCCATCACATCCACATCTTCTGAAGTTGCATCTTTCTGATAGGAACTCGAGGTCAATAGCCCCATATGTTGCAAGAGATCATTAACCACCCAGGCTACTTGGGCAATCTCTTCCTAGCTACGCACAAGAAATTGTTCCAACACAGGTTTTGTCAGAGTTGATCTGTTTCCACAAAAACGTGGTTTCAACAAGTCATCTTTCTTTTTAATGGAAGTGTGTTGTGCTGAAGAATTCCCATTTGCGAGGCAACCAGGTATTAGACTGAGAGCTATAAAATTCCTTATATTAGATAGATCCATTAGACCTTTTTTTATTTATTTGAAGTGCACTAGATACAGAAGTGTTCTTTTTCCAGATGAATGTAATCCACACTTGGTCTGGCCACTCAAATCAATTCAAAGGGCTCCATTAGGAGTGTATCCTATAGACACACACATGCAAATGGAAACCAAGTCTCCAACATTCCTCACACTAAAAAAAAC
Organism: Aegotheles bennettii; assembly: GCA_013398125.1. NCBI lineage: Eukaryota > Metazoa > Chordata > Aves > Caprimulgiformes > Aegothelidae > Aegotheles > Aegotheles bennettii. The sequence goes on from VZRW01005010.1 coordinate 57,019, forward strand.
CCAAAACAAACAAACAAAAATCTCTCCATAATCCACATATTCAGCATGCAAACGTATGTTTTGAGTTGCAGTAATTGGCAGGATAGCTTCTCATAAAAGTTATGTGCAGTGCTGCTAGAGTCTGTGTAAGTAATATTCTTGTCCCTGGGCCAGATCAGGATCACAAATAATGTTTTGGAACTGCTCCTGGTACTCAGTATTTGATATTTAGGTAAAGCTTGCCGGAGAAAAGGGGCTGTTTTCATTTTTATCTTGACTTCAATTCTTATTACTCTACAGACATAAATGCTCAGCTGGTAGCAGTGATACCTCTGGTCTTAAATAACAAGACTTGGGCTCGAGTCCAACAATGACATGAATGCACAGGCTACAGGGTTGGGTGTACACAGTCCTGGCTAAAGCAGCTGCTATTGGATGAGGCAAAAAGAGAAGACACACGTGTAGCCATTGTGAAAACTGCCTGTCTTCTGCAAGGGGGAAAGACACCACGACAGGAGGGTGTGGTGAGGTGGGATGGATGTCCTGCAAAGTGATGGGAACTCATTGAATATGACTGCTGGTAGCTTTATTTTTTCTTCTCTTTCCCTTTCTTTCTTAAATTCTCAGGGGATGGAGATCTAGAGCAAAGATATTTCATTGCTCAGCTTGACCAAATCCTGCACTGCCTGTAGTGACAGCAGGGCAGGATGAGCACATAGTAGCTGTAGAGCACAAAGTGACAGTGGGTGCAATGTATGCCTGCTCTGTCCTGCTTTTTGCCTTGCCAAAACTGCTGCACTAAGAATAAAAGTGGTGGAGAAGCAGTGATCAGTGCTGAAATGTGAGTTGAAAATGTTCAGTAGTGCTGCATATAACTGTGATCCATGAGTAGCTCCTACTGCCATCAAGTGCACCACTAATTACAGCCATGATGCTACAGTGATGGAACATAGTGGCAAGAGGACTTGGAGTCCAAGTGTCCTGATTCTCCCTTTCCATCATATTAGACCATGACTTTCTGCTGATTCTCTATTCATACTGAAAAAGGCAGCAGAAATGACTGTAAATGTATTCGGAGTTTGAGAAGAATGCTAGGAACATTTTGAAAGACATAAAGAAAGTATTCCTGGAAAACTTACATAGCCAGCATGGCTATAGGAGCAACGTCTAGACCAGAACCCAATGTTTCACGCAACTCACAAATTAGACAAGTAAAACCAGGTATTTTCTGATTTTTCAAAGAGATTGAGTTACAAGCAAGAACGGATGAAATCCAGGGCGTTCCCTGCAAGCCAGAATTTCCTGTGCAAATACTATTGACCATATTTTTGGAGAAGTGCATAAAACCAGTTGATGTCTGCAGTAATTATAGTGTGTCAGAAAAATTAACATTCGCAATTCCCCATATCCTGAGCAAGAAAGCAGCACTAATCATACACACCAGAGTACGGTTAAAATAAACACAGGCCATCCAAGAGGAAACTATTCCTTCTGCTAAGTTTGAGTTTTCTGAAATTAATAGCTGTTTGGATTTTGCTTCTTGGCTAAATTATGTTCAGATAGGTAGCTGTAGTCGCCTGTAAGTTTGGGTTCTCCATCATCCGGCTGTGGTGATAATGGGTCACAAGTCTGAAGGGATTCTGTGTATTGGTGCTATTCTCCTTTGGTCGTTTAGACCTTCAAGACATGGAAATCATGGCTTGAAGAGGGGGTTTTGTTTGGATTTTTGCTGAAGGCATAATATGTAGGACTGATTTCAGAGTCAAGGAGAAGGAAATATGGATGGGGGAATTTCACTCAGGTCCAGCACTCAGGGTTAGCTAAAAAAACCTCACTAAAACCCCTCTAGCAAGTCCTAATTCTGCTCTCAAGCAAAGGCTGTTGCTTCCTGAGGCCACAAAGGCACAGTTGTGCACTATTTAATGTAGATCTTGTGGAGACATTAAAATGACAAATGATCATAGACCAATGTATCACCAAAGTTCATGGCAGATGGAGTTGGCTGTTATGGGTATCTGGCTTCAAAAGAGATGGAAAGGAAACAAATTGGAAACATAGCTATGATATAGATTCATGCACATGATGTAGCTGAGGTTATTCCACAGCATTTCTTCCAAGCTTCAGGGTTGTGTATTTATTATATGTCCTTTGAAAAGACTCTGAAATGCTCGATCTCCAGCAGGGAACTCCAACTGCAGGCTGAATGGTTTAAAGCTTTTTGTAAGAAACTTTGGAAATTAATGGCAAATTCACACACAGGGCACGGTGGGGCCAAGCAGGACCCCAATATCTCATCCCAGGCAAACCCTGCAGCATGAAGATCCTCTGATTAAGCAAACAGTTGCTGATACTGATGTGTAACAAGTCCAAGTCGGGAGCGTCTGATAAACTGCTGTTTCAGAGAGGCCCAAAAATTAACTCCATTCATTTCACTTGGAGGCTTCTAAAAGTTTTGAACTATTAAAGAATATTTCATTGTCCTTAAATCCATAAGGCCAAATCTTTGCTCTGGTGATTTCAGAGCAGTACTAAATTTTACCAGTTAAAGTTCTGACCCAGAAAAGTTAAATCTCTCTGAGATGGGTTCCACACCAATCATATTTTCTACCATAAATTATTCAGGACAGTTTTAGATTACCTATAGCAATTTAGTTTTCCTTCTTAAAAAAAATCGGGGCAGGGAAAAGGAATTCCACTGTACAAATATCCCAGAGAACAGATTACTTATTGTTCAAGAATATCGTCTTTAATAGCATTACCAGAGTGGGCCATGAAATCAGTGGTTTACTAGAAGGATGGGCTGATTTTTCTCCCCAGGCTGGCAGTTGCGAGGTGTGCTGGACAGGGAGCGCAGCAAGACTCTTGCACGGGAATAAATTCATGTAGAGTTAAAGACTAAATGACACGGTGAATAAGGAGGCAGGAGATTTCATTCCACTCCTGGCCCTGCTGTCGAGATGCCCTTTAGCAAGTCTCTTCCTATTTTATGAGCTTCCATGACAGCCTCATCTGTCCTGTGGCTGTTTCCAATCTGACTTGATTTGGTTGAAAAGTTCCATCCAGAAAAGTTTCCCACCAGGAAATGCCCTTTCATGTTAACCACACTGGTTCACAGGCACTTATTGCTTCTGTCAAATCATTCATGGCAAATCTTTTTATTGCTATCATTTCTATTTTAATGTGTAGCTTGATAGAGGCTAAAAATTGTCAAAATAAAAATTGTGTTCTTGTCACAGTCAAACATTTCCATAAAATCAAAATATACATTCTTAAATACTTGCATTCACAACTAATGATGTTGTTTGCATTTTCCATCCGAACCCAAGATCAAAAACAAGCTCTGAGCTCCTGAGCCTCTTCTGGAGAGGATTTCTGTATTTACACCAATGCCCTCTTTTAGAATTATTCTGGTCACCAGTAATCTGTTTTTAAAATAGGACCCCAAGTTGTGCTGAGGTTTTTGGGTTGCTACTGTAACAGAAGGAATAAGCAAAATGATGATCATAAAGAAATTTTATTTTTAGGGAATTGGGACCACAACTTCCTGAAAACTACTAGACCAGATAATGTCTTTTTCCCTTCTCTCTCTTTTATGGCAGGCACTTGTTCTAAAAAAGTTACATAACTTTCTTTTAAAAATCCATCATTTAATGCAACTCTGGAAAGTTAGCTCCCATGCTATTTCCTTTCCTTCCTTCCTTCACCTCTCTTTTTCTTTCTTCAATCCATCCCTGCAATTTAAATTAGTTACGAGAAATAAAGAAAAAAGCAGGTTTACAGGGTTGAAATCGCTTCAGTGTGACAGGGTGATGTTTTTTTTTGTGTGTGTGTATGAGTCTAAATGAGGCTTTAGAAAATGATATGGTATCCCTTAAATGGATCTGCTATGGTCAGAGACCATTAGGCAGTGGAGGAAGATTCCTCAGGGACAGCTGAGACCAGACGTCTGAATCCCAGAGGACGGAGATCACTATTTACTTTTCTGCATGGAGAATTAATATATGTCTCCATCTTCTACCAGCGGCCCTGAACCAGTGAACATAAAGGAAACAGAATGAGTGAGTGGGGGAAAAAAATGGCATGTGTGTTTTTCCCTTTTTCCTTTGGTGCAGATTCATTTTTTCATTCAGTATTTGCACATTATTCTTTGCTTTCTCCCTGTAGGATTTTCTTCCCTGACTTTGAGGCAATTCATCTGTCCTAAGAAGGTACCTAAAGATAATGAAGAGGCACATAATTTAGTAATCTTGGCCATCTTTTACTCGGAAGATTAATTTTGGCCTTTAAGTGTCGAGGTTGGTTAAACCAAGTCAGCAGCAACAAAAAGCAATAGGCAGAAGCAGAGACAGGAACCTGGGCTGGTGCAAACGGCACAAAATAAATGAGTCATGGAGTCAGTTCACTATCTGCAAAATGATAGACTAATAATTATTAAAACAGAAGTACTCCCTGGGTCATCTAGCCCAAGTTTAGAGCTCTGAGTTTAGGTTCTCCTTTTATTTTCTTTCCTCTGCCAACTTTTTCCACAGAAAATGATGTCCTTGGGTCTGTCCTGTAGCTCCTCACTTCTCATCTACACTGCAAATGTTTTGCTGAGATTTGGAACCTTGTTTGCTCCTGCAGGATGGCTCAGGGGAGGCTTATGTACGTTGCTTCCTAGAAGCAGTAATTGATCTAGAGATGGGAGGGGTGCAAATGAGCTTTTTACTCCACTCACAAAGTTAAAAAACTCCCACTCTGACAGTGAACTTTGGTCTTGCACGACTGCAACCTCTCCTCCCAGTTTCCCCATGTGTGTAACTTGCAGTTTGCATATGGTTTCTGTAGTAGCACTGTAAGAGCTGGAGGAGGTAATAGTAATGATCCACCCAGCACTACTCATCCCAAAAGAGAAGCTGAAAAAAACCCCTGAGCATGAGTTAAGCTTCCAGACAATACTAATTGTTAAATATAGTCCTGAAACTTTGCCAGCACCACTTTCCATCCTGAACTTGTCTGTAATTGTGCAGCTTGTAGCTGTCTGCTTGTAGCTGGGTTCAATTTATGCATCAAACAGCAAGGTTAACTGGGAGCCAGCTGCTCTTGTGGTACAAAACCAGCTTCTCACCCAGCAGATCAATTATGCAAAATAGAAAATATCTTTGTTTTAGGAACTAGATGGGAAATAAGGAACACTACCAAGAGCCCTGAACCTCTGTTTCTGTAAGGGTGTATTTAAGCAGGGTGAGTGTGTGGAGCTGAACAAAGAAGAGAAGCATGGAAATGCTGAATTTATGGAGTAGAAAACTAATGTGAAGTCTAACATTTCTCTAACATTTCTTCGCTCCCAGTGATCTCTCTTCCCAAACTGCTTGGATTCACTGTTTGCTTTCATGGTGCATGTGAAATGATAGAAATATAAACTCTGCATATTGTTTAAAAATGATAAGGTGATTATACATCCACTCAAAATACTCAGATGTGTCTATCATAGGTTTATTGTCCCTATTCTTCTTTACTCAGTACATGATATGCGTCTAAGACCCCTTGAAACGTTTCACAGCTGAATTAAAGTTGTCTTCTGTGTGATTTTCCTTTTCTATCTGTAAGTGAAGACAAGGCTCCGGTCTGATCCTATTTTATTGTCATCAGCTACTCTACACTTGTGTCCTCTGTCATAATTCGGGGAGGCGTGTGCGTGTGTGGCATAAACCTGTAAATGGTAACAGATTATGTTCCTTCACAACACACAAGAGCCAGCTCACAACTGGAAATATCCCGAATGCCAATGCTTTCCTGTGGCCGATGCTCCGAGCCCGCAGCATTTAACGGCGTGAATGTTTTTTTTCCAGGAGTTTGCCCAACCTTAGACAAACAGTGCTGCTATCCAAGCAAGGACGGTTGAAGGTGTTAGTGGCTTATTTTATTGGCAAATTGAGTGCCCACCAGCATCTCCCTTGCTCTCCAGACCTCACAGCTGCACCGACTCCCTGCAGACGTGAGGCCCTGGAGGACTCGCTTGGAGTCGTGGCAACACGTGGGGCCCCCAAAGAACCATTTATTGAGTTCTCATTTAGAGTTCAGGTTTCTTGCACCCTGGCTTAAAGGTTGTGTGTGAAGGTTGTGAGGCAGCAGCGTTGCTGGGTGCTCAACCCTTCCATCCCTGGCACATCTTTACCCTGAGGAAGGAACACCTCTATAGTTAGTCCCATCCCAGTGGAGCCCAACTCTCCATCCAGAAGGATGAAAAGTTTTTACTGAATTATTTTTTTCCCACTGATTTAAAAATTTTCCCACTAATTTATTTTATTTTTAATTCAACCTCTTTATTTTAATCTGAAAATGTAATGTTTTTAAACCACATCGGGATAAAACATGGGGCTTCCTTTCATTTTTTAATTTCAGTTTTTCATTTCATCTTGAGTTTGGAGCAGGCTGTACTTCTGAAAAAGGATGGGATTATTCATTTCTCTGTTTCTTGGTTTTAAGAATGCCTCCCTTGCCCCTTATATTTTTTTCAATAGAAAATTCTTAATTAAAGACAATAGAAAGTGAAAAAGTGAGAAAACATGAAAAAAATAAAAATGTTCCCTTTTTTCCTCGTCACTTTTCTATAAACTGAAAATTTAATCAATGTTATGCTATCCAGAATAAAAATAACAAACGGGTGAAAAACATTTCTACCATATTTTTGCTAGTTTTTTTCTTTTTTTGCCTTTTCCAGAGAAAATAATGAGTAGGAGAGGAAGCATAAGGGAAGAGTCAGCAATGAGGGAAAGAAATTATGTGATAAAAAAATCGAAGTGCTTAAAATGAAGCATGGACTCTTAATTTTATATTTTGAAATGTAATAATAAAGTGACATCTTAATCTGAAATTATTTTTCATCCTGACATTTCAAAATGAAATGCAGGTTTTCATTTCAAAGTGTTACTTCATATCCACACACACAGAAAATCAAAATCTCTTTTGTAATGAACACACCACGTTTTCAATGAAAATTTTTATTTTTGCCCCCTCCCTCCCTCCTCCTCCCAATAAATAAATAATCTGGTTTTCCAGGAAATTCTAAAAGTAAGAACTGAAGGTGAAACATAATGAAACAAAGAGGGTTTTAGCCATATTGAGCATCAGGGTTTGCTGAAAAAATGTGGGCATTTACATGGATTATTACTGGCGTGTTAATTCCACTGCTAAGAAAGGATCTGCTCAGAAACATATGGGCATAATTTACTAGTTGTAAATAAAAGGTTTGTTATTATTTAGGTTTTTAACACTTCCCCAGGTCGTGGAGTTTCTGATGGAGTAATAGCTCAGCTCCTGTCAGTTCACTTTTCCTACAGAGGATATTTTGGAGACTTTGGTTGCAGTACTGGAGCAATAAAAGGACAATGTTTCCACCATTAACAAATGGTGCGTGTAATTGGGAAAGCCCCTCACTACCAACTGCTCACTGGGGTGGAGTGGCTGCCAGCTTCCATATGGGCTCTGTAAACTGGTGTGGGCAGTGGCAAACAGAGCACCATTGAGCACCACCCCAAACCTCTGCTTCCAGCAAAGCCTTCAAGGGATGTTCTCCTTGTACCCGTGATTTTGGCCACACGGTGCTCCAGGAACACATCTGCAGCTTGTGCAAATGTGTGCCCCTGAGTTAATTTTAAAGTGACTTGGGTCAAGCTGGAGCACGATTGGCACTAACCCACTTGGGCAGGTTAGAGGGGGCTGAAGTCCACCTCCAAGTCCAGGCTGCTGCTTCGTGGCTGCTTTGCTAGCTGAAACCTCAGGCTCAGACCTCCAGGTTGCGGCGCTGAGATACCCTGAGCAACAGAGCAGCAACATTTAAAAGGCTGTGACAGTTCATGGCCTCATCATGAAAACCCTCGGTGGAAGGTCAGCAGATGTGGCCTGTATTTACAGGACACATGTGGAAGCTGCTCCTTGGGTGGGAAACTACACAGCTGTCCATAGGGCAAAGCTAAATACACAAAACCTGGCTTTATGGTTAAAGGCAAGCCACCTAAGAAGAGACATCGTGTTTGCTATGGAAAAATGTGGATGAAATGCTGGGTGAAGTGATGTTACAGCTATGGCCAGGCTCAGCACATAATCCCAGCTCACAACAGGGTTATATCCTGACTTTCACCGAGCTTTATCAGTCTTGCAGCCTGCAAAAGGCTTTTAGATTTTTGGCCACGGAAGCTGCTAGGTAAGCTCAGTCAAGATGCATTCATTTTTATTTTCTAAACAGCACACAGGTCCATCGTGCTTTGTATAAATCACTCACGGTAAACGTACGAGGCTGCAAAGTAATTTGGGGTTTTCAAGGCTTTTCTGTGAGTTATCCACGATCAGAGGCAGTTGGCTACAAGCAGAAGAGATGAAGTGTCGGTGCACAGGGAGGAAAATTGCGCTTTCTGTTTCTCTTTCTGGTATATAAACCACATGCTGCATAGCTGGGTTGGAAATGAAATAAGCTTGTAGTTCTCCAGCTGCACAGACTGTACCTTTTAGCATTCTGTTACGTAAAGAGCATGCAAATATATTAGCGAGAAAAGAGCTGAATTTGCCCATTAAGGCATGTGATTAATGCAGTGCTGAAAGCTCGTTTAAAGGACTGTACATTGCAGCTCACTCGAGAAACAGAAAGAAGAACGAGAATACAAAAAGCGAGTGGAGCGTTCTGGGTGCGACTGAATTCTGGGAGGCTGTAGAGGGCACTAAAGATCTTTATGATTTCTCAGAAAGACAGGAAAGCTGCAAGTTGCTTTTTACACTTCACTATGAAAAAAAAAATTAACCCTCTTTAGGAGCAAGTGGGACCACATCAGACTCAAATATTACAGCTTCTCCCCTTTTGACCGCTAATAACAGGTTGAGCTAATTTCTGTTTTGATTTGGGGTTTCTTTCTTCCATTTCTAAGAAATGGTTGGCTGCGTGGAGCCCTCTCGCAGCACCAGTCTCAGCAAGACGAGGTATGTTCAGCACAAAGGGATCTCATTCCTTCAAATGAGAAATCTGCCTGGACTGCTGAGAAATGGCAATTTATCCATCAGGTTGTGGTGGCTGAAACAGAGGGGGACCGCAAAGGGATCTGGTCACATTAACATGAATCCTAAAGGAAACCTTCTGTGTGTCTCAAAGCACGTGGGGTGTTTCACTTGTTTAGTTTTGCACATCTCTGAAAATTCTGGGTTTGTCTAGGAAAAAAAAGCAAATTCTTTTCTTGTGGTGTTTTCTGCCATCAGGAATTGGAAATCTCACAAGAAATTCTGTTCTGATGAGATTCCCAGCCCGATCTAGAGCTTACGAGAGAGACTGCAGATTAAATTTTGGATTTCAGTGCTTCATAGGAGACAGGTCAAATTCTCCAAGAAATAAAGTTACGAAATGCCCTGCTGTAGTCTGAGAATTGTTTTCAGATCACAGGCCACTGACTTGGGTCCAATACTAAAGGCAAAGTCTGTACCTTCAATCTTTTCCTGCAGATTTCTAAGGTTGTGCAGCATTTATTATGTGCAGCACAGACTCCTCTCCAGAAATCTGCACAGTCACCTTGTTTTTCCTGGATATTCTGTCAGCTTCCCATCAGACCCATATTAGAAAATCTAGCATGACTAAGGGGTCTGTCTGCTGCCTAATTATATTGCCGTAATTTTAGTGGTGTAGCTTTCTCTGTCGTTTCTATTCTGGAATAAGTGTAATAATAATACTAACATAATCACACTGCTATGATTTCACTGGTAACCTGCCCTGCGTACTCTGAAGAACAGACCCAAAAATCACCGCAGGGTGCAAAGGAATTCTGACACGCACACTCAGCAGAGCTTCAGGAACGTGCAGAAATGAAATGAAATGATTTGATTTTGCTCAGCTGATACCGAGGCCACACACAACCTGCACAGATCCCTCCTCATGCTCTGCACCGCTGAGGGCATTTCGTTTTCCAACAGCTGCACCTTCCAACTCCAGAAATGAATTGCAGATGGAGAAGCTGAAGACACTGAGATATCCCGGGGAATTGCTTTAACTGAGTGGAAGTCTTGCCAGTTACTGACCATCCAAAATTGATTTTGTCAGCTGTTTCTGAGTGCTTTGTGAGCTGAGCTGTTCCCTTTGAAAAAGGAACTGGCTACTCTTGGCTCTCCTTGTTTTGAAATGGAGATAAATCAAAATGATGAGTTTTAGCTATGGATTTGGTACAAGTTTAAGTCAGGTTTACTGTTCAGACTTGATGGTGATATATAATATTGAGATTATAAAAGGCATTTTCAGCTTTTGGTCCAAAGTAAGTGAGAGTGCTGGTGTCTGTTGGAAGGGATTAACCTCGTGGCTACTATCTCACGGGGAGCAGGAACAGGCTGAGAGCAACCAGCGAGTGGGACATGAGCTCAGCTCTGTTTTATCCCGAGATCTGGTGGAATTTGATTTTCAGGTTCCATTTTTGGTCCATTTGTAAATACATCCAACCAGGTGGGTGCGACAGACTATTCACACCCAGGAGCAGCTTGTCGGGGGGTTGGCTGGTTACGTGATCATCTAAGCACACATCAGCTTGTTCCTCCAAGCACAATTCCCAGCTCGTATGTAAGGTGTAGGTGCTGATAACACGTGCTGCTGAAAAACTACATCAGACAAGTATGGGTTTTCAATATTAAACAGTCAAGAGGGGTTTGCTAGCCCTGTTTGGCCAGACGGGTCTCGCTGCATTGTTTCTTTTCCTTCCCTGGCTGAATGCCCATGCTCTTTGGCATGAATAACTGCACGCTCAAACAGAGCATTTGGTTTCCACAAACACATGCGCATGTGGCCTTCAAATTCACTTCCACAAACATTTGTGTCGTCGTAGGTTAATGGGTGCCTGAATGGCATGACATGAAAAAAGAGGTTACTGTGAAATTTCTATTAGAAAAGCAATCTTCTGCACTCGAAAAGCAGCAGAACTATACGGGACACTTCTTGTTTGGAATAGAGTGAATTCATGGATAAGTCAGATAAGTCAGAGTTAATGGCAATCAGCCAGTTGGACAGGGTAATTTAATATCCACCTCTAGTTACAACAGGGTGCTGGTGACAAGACCAGGATGGTTTTATTTGCATTTACACTAACAGACAAAACTTTTTTTTTAAAAGCAATTGGAAAGGGAAAATAAAAATCTATTTCAAACATAGAAACAGAATAAAAAAAAATGAAATCTGGATGCAAGTTCTCCCTAGGAACCGCAGCTACTCTAAGTTAGCAAAAAATGATGTAGCTTAACTTATAAAAATAGTAAAACAGTAAAAAGGTACCACATGTTCCTCCCGGACTGCAAGCCAAACAATTGTTATAACATTTAAATCATGTTCTGACATAATGCTATAGAAACCCTGGAAAAAAAAGGAGCTGAACTACACTGTGCTCAAAAAGCACTGTGTGTTTGGAGCTGAGCATCCTGATTGCTCTGACAATTAATTAGCCACTTTCACGAGAAAACAAAATATTCAGATTCCCTCATTCTCCACAACCAACCTGTATCACATGGGAGCAAATGAGTTTAAAATAAATGACACCTCTCTTGATAGCCTCGGCAGCCCGAGTGCCGGCGGATTCAGCTCTGAGCCACCGGTGGCCTCTGCAGCTCCCGGTGCTGGTGGTGCTGAGGGTGATGCCAGATTTCAGACAGCCACAGAATACTAATCAGCAGCTGTGGAGTTGCCTGTTTATTTTTTCTTTTGAAATAGCCATGCAAATAAGACACTGGCACAGAATGTCAGTGCCCCTGGAGCTTATATATGATACGCAAGATTCATTGCTTTCTTTTCCTTGTTCTTCCCCCCTTCCAGTTCTTTTTTTTTTTCTTTTTTCTGTCTTTCTTCTCCATAGTGTCCATGTGTTGCTCCCTCCTCCCCCCAAGGAAAGATGAAAGCACAGTTTGCTTGGTGGTAAACCTGCCAGTTATTAAAAAGTCTCTAATTTTTCATAAGTGACTTCAAACTGAAGCCTGACGCCTGAAGCAGTGGGCGCTAATTCTGAGATGAACACAAGCTCTGTCCTGGAAAGAGTCTCAGCTTCTTGTATATCCATGGGACAGGAAAAAATGTTAGCAACATCTAAACAGGTAGCCTAGAACTGGCTCAGCCAGTTTTCATAAACTGGTTTTCATTCACTGTAGGGTTGCAATACTCTCAGTCGGTTGCAAAAGCACAAAACCAGAATATTTTGCCCCTGAAGTAAAAGCCACCGTGTACCTTACAACATCTTAGATCCTAAGATATGTAGAAACTTAGGTCTCTGTGAGAGTCATGGGTATTTATGGATCTAAAAATTCTAGGTGTATTTAATTCCCCCACCCCTCTAAAATTACAGGTCTAAAGCCTGGCTTCAGGGGCTGCGTGGCAGCAAGGACTGAAGAATCAAGAACTCCAAATTTTAACACCATAGCATCTCAGCTTTTTAAATAGTGTGGACATTGTCTGCCCTTATTGTCATTTGGTTGAACACATGGGAATGACACGGATATAAAACTGCTGCAGGTAGACTTTAAGCTGTGAGGTTAATGCTTATTCTGGTGTCTGAGGCCACAGGAGTCTGCTTCTGCAGACAGTGTCCCAGCTATGTTCATCCCAATGACTCCTCAGAGATATTTCCCATCCCTCCAGTGACTTGAATCTAAGCAGCTCGTGGTAACTGCTTGATTTTTGAGTGTGTCCTAAGAGCTCTGGTGTTGCTGATTCAGCAAACTTCAGGCAGAAAATCTGGTTGGGCTGTGGAGCACCTGGACTCTGTCATCTCCCATCACACAAAGCTCTTCACACGTTTCTTTCCATCTTTTTACTTGTAGAGGACCAAACATGGTAATAAAACAGAACAAAAGTCTCCTATTAATGATTTCTACAAGTTTAATACTAAACCTCCCTGCTGCTGTCCCGCCGTGCAGTGCACCATGTCTCTGCTCCTCAGTCACAACACGTTAGTCGTGGTGTCCCTGTCCTTCCCCAGCTCTCCCTGCTGGCTTGTCATCTTTCTTACGGTGTTAAGCTCAAAATGAGCTCACAAACTCTCTCAAGTAAGGACACAGTGGACCAGTTTCTCTTCACGGTGACTTGAATGAAGCGAAGTTGATTTTCCCCATCTGCAAGGTTTGAGCTCATTGAGATTTTATCAGTTCACGCTTCTGGCCATTTCACTGCCTTCTATATAAAGTAGCTTTAACACACTGAAAAGTGAAAAGCATGGAGTGCTTTAGTCCCTGAACCTCCCACAATCAAAACCTACCAGTTTAGCAGAGGCACATAATTAGTTTCCAATTAGCGTAAGCAAGTCCATCCAGATTATACTGTAATGTGAAAAAAAGGTTTAATTTGATTCAATCACTTCCAATGTGAGCCTGTCACAGTTTATTTGTATGGAAAAAACCCACAAAACCAAATACAAATAATGTGGAAATATGGCTACCTTTTAGCTTCCAGAGTGCTTTTAGCTCAGTGAGGTCTGGGTGGTCCATGAAAATGAGATGATCGGACAGGTATTAAAATGAATTGCATGAGCTTTTGCTATGGAGTCAGCATGTCCCGAGGCGAGGGGCGAGTTGGATGGGCTGATGGAAAGGGCTGCAGCCAAAGATTTGTGGCACAGCGTGAAGTTCCAAAAAATCTTGTAAGCCATAAATGAAGCGAATATTTCATGTTTGAAGGCATTCCTTTTGCTTGGAGAAGATCAGTCATTTTATCTGGATATAGTGTCCATGTGTAAGCAGCAACACGCTGAAATGGTGGAGGGTAAGGTAGATTTTAGATGGAGACTTTGTGGCTTTGATTGATGTCTGATTTTTGCCATTTCCCAGAAAAGAATGAGTCTGTGGCTCCTCTCTCAAAAAAACTAGATCCTCTGCTGCATTGAAGATGTGAGAAACATTATTGCAATCTATTATCCAACAATGCAAAATACTCTTGACCACACACTTCTGCTGCCTAGCAGGGATTTAAGAACTCTGTGGAAATGCAGTATCCTGTATCAGAGAGGAACACTTGGGATCCAGGAGTAAATCTGAGACACTTCTTGTGAGCAGAGCTGGAATGTGTTACCCTGCATCCCAGATCTGACTTCACTACATCTTAATCAGTCTCATCAGAAACTAATAGGAAAAAAAGCAGGTTTAGGTTTCAATGGTTGTAAGTACAAAATATCTTCAGATATTGAATTTTAGCTTGCAGACAACAAGAATGCCTATTTAAGTCCAAATGGGAATTAGATAACTTGGAATGCTTGCCTAAAAGAAAAGAAATGCAGTTTCAACTCCTTACTCCATCCCAGGCATGCTGGGATATGTCTTCATCACCCACAGTGCTGGCATTAATAGTTGAGGCACAACATTCTCTCAGCACCGTTGCACAGCTTCTGACCTAGAGCTGTCTTTCATCCACTTGTCTGGGGACACACACAAAATGAGAGGCTTGTCTGGACCCTTCATGTGGACATACTATACTCACCAGAGGCAGAATTTGTCTTCCCTGATGTCAGCCAGCTGAAGGCAGGATATTGGCTCTACACTGATCATGGCTTCTCTGGAGAGAGAGATGCATCTCAGCAGAAGGTTCCTCCTTACATCCTTACATCCTGCTGAGGTAAGGGTCCAAAGAGCCTCTTTGGAGGGTGCTGGGCCAACCAGTTCTGAAGACAGCATGGAAGATGGACAGTTGCTCAGATATCCTAGTAATGAGGCCAGGGAGGCTCTTTCTTTTTAGTTTCAGATATGTTTATGTCCCAGATAGATGTCTTGGGTGAGGAGTCAGTAGACGACCCTTCTGCACCCGTTCTGACCCAACCAGTTGCCAGTTATTTCCTTGACTGTTGTTTCCAGACCAGGTTCAGCTTGTGCTGCTTAATGCTGTTTCTTGGATCTTCTCAGCTCATTTTGAAGTAAACAAAGGATCAGACTTTCCCGTAATCCTCACACATCATTGGCATCTTTGAATGTCTCTGCTACAGAGCAGAACAAACACAAAGACTGCATCTCGATGTACCCTCTGCACCAAGTGCCTTCAAGTGTAAAGTGAAGATGTTGGCAAGAAAATACAGGAAAGTTGGGTGGCTGCCTGTGCCCTACCTGGCTTGCAGATAAAAGAATCAGATTGCCAAGTCTGCTGGTCTTTTAAGCTTGACAAATCCACACACTAGGCATTTGAATAGACATAAAAAGTCGAGGGAATATAGTTTCTAGAGCTACAAAGCTTCACTTCTTGAATTGCTTCTCAAATGAATTCAGATAATCTTCTAAAACTCCAGGCTCCTTTATTTCTCTTTCATTGTGCTGTTTCCTAAATCGCGGATTCCTCTTAATCTTTTCTTTTCCATTCCACCTTCCTAAACTTTTCACTTGCTTTATTTCCTGTGTCCCTGTGTCTCTGTGTGTGTTCTCGAAGAAGCAGTTATTGCTCACAGAAATACCTCCTGGCTTTATGCAGACTGCAGCAGAAAGAACAGCACACCCCAGCCACAACAATAAAACCTCAGTGCTCTCTGTATCGCTTCTGGGTGCCAATCCCACACAGGTGGCAAAAAGCCCCTCAGTATCCCACTTCCCTGGGCAGCAGATGCTCCAGGGATCCTTCTAATGAGAACGGTTAGAAAATATTTAGCAAATAGTCTCTGAGCTTCCTGAGCACCCAAACAGATGAATCAGGTTGGTCAGGCAGAAGGTTAGTCCTGATCATTCCCATTTTCCACCGCAGGCTGCTGCAGGATAAATCCAAGATCCTTCCCCTCCAGGGAGCCCACAGAGCTTTCCAGTACTCTGGAGGTAGAAGGGAAAAGGACATCATAACCCTCAGGATCATTTGCAGCCTTCCCAATATTATAAGTCCTTGTGTTAGTTAGTCATTCACTAAAGATGTTTTTTATATAAATTTAGTTTTTGGATGTTATTTGCTAATTACCATTGGTATTTAATTATGGCAAAGTTGAAATTATACAGGCAGCCACTAATCCACATTATTCAAAGACATTTCCAAAATTCTACTCTAAACATTCTTTGCGGTCCTTGACAAACAGAGGCAGTTCTCAGTTGGCCCAAAAGTCACACTGCAAATATTTTCACAAAAGCAAGGATGAGCAAAATGATCTTCGGGCCAATTCAATTCATTACACAGACTTCCACCCATGTTTAATCTGGAGAGATCCATTTGTTTTCCTGAACTCCCTTCCCAACCCTAAATGAAATTAGGACCAAGCCTATTTGGACCATCATGGACTGAAGAAAAATATGCTTTAAATTAATTTTTAGGTCTTCTTACCTTCTTCACTACTGAGACAGAAGCACTGTTCTCTCCCTACTCAGATGCTCCTCAGAGTTCTGTGTAGAAGAATATTAACAGACATTGGTCCTCATTAGGAGAGTAGCTCCTGGGTTTGGAGATGGAGGTTCAAGTTCCTGCTTTTATGCAAATTATATCACTTGCCCTCCTTTACCCATCCAGAAAAAAACCCAACACAACGAACATTGCATTAATATTTACATAATTGCATTAATATTTACAGTGATGAGACATACAAATAGTAGTGGATGGGGAATTCAGGCTGCTATGTGCTCATCTAAGTACATTGCCCTGTAACAACCACATAAATATTGACAACAGGGAGGTAATGTTAGTGTAAAGCTGTAAACATCATCAGACCCCTCACAGCACACCCCAGCCTGACCTGATGGGACTCTAGGAAGAGCAAACAAGACAGCAACTCAAGAAATACAGATAATCTGTCTCAAGCACACACTGGGAAGGAAACAGGGCAAGCTGTTAGCTCCAAGGGTCCTACCTCCATAAAACTGAAAGGCTTAGTTTGCTAATGCTAAAAGGCAGTTTATGTTTAATATTAAACATCCACCAAATAGTTAAAAGACCTCAAATGGAGAAGTGGGGGTCACTTATAAAAGCTAGCTAGGGAGATGGGGTGGTAAAAAGACCAAGGAGCTTGGAGATGGGTTCTGGTGTTCCTCGTTACAGGAAGAGGTTGTCCATAAGCTGTGAACACGTGAGCTCTTCCAGATCCAGGGCTGCTGAAGGAGGTCACAGCTTCCAGCCTGCCCAAACTGCCTGTCCCAGCCTCAGAGCTGGGGTTTTCTGCTCCCCAGCTCTGCCTGGTGAGCTGCCTGTTGAAATGGTCCATGGCCAATTCATCAAAAACAAGCTGAATCAAGCTTAAGCTGTTTAAATACTAAGTCTTTGATAAGATGGTAGGGTAAGGAAAGCTCCTGGAAGAGATGAAGGAAAATAACGTCTGTATGAGTCGCAGAATGACGTCTGGACTGGGCTGGTGTCCAAAGTCCTAGAGGAAAGAGAGAGTGTGCATAAGCTGGCTCATTGATCTGCAGACTTACATGCATTTTCACCAGAAATGTTTTCTGTTGCAAGAAAAGAGGGGGCAAGCCCCAGCCTGTGGCTCACAAACACGTCAGCACGCCCAGCAGTGTGGGGTATTCACAAATGTGTGGTTAGAGAGAAAGGAGCAAACCACGAGCTTCAGGTTTAAATCCCCCTGAATCTTTTTGGCAAGTAAATGTCCTTGGTTCAGGCTTCTTTGTAAGGCTAAAAAATACAGTTTTAGGAGATTTCCTTAGATTCTTTACTTTTCTCCAAATTTGCACTCTGTATCTATCCCCTCGAAAAATCCCTGTTTTGTTTTGTTGACTCAAAAAACCCCTTTGAGGTTACAAGAGGAACAAAATATACTTGGAGTAAAGACTTTTTTTCAACCTTTCACCTTCTTGTTCATGCAGATTTCATCTGGGCTGTTTACAGGTTGTCACAGCTTTAAAGTAAAAGGCAACACATATAAAATCCTTCCTGCAGGCACCCAGAACTCTCTGCCAGACACTGGTAAAGCTATTGTGACCCTCCAAACTTCCTGCAAAAACAAACCTAGTTGATGTGCTGGCACACTGGAGCTTGATGGCTATTTAATAGCCCTGCCACCTTTGGGGATGCATTCATAAATTGCAAACAGAAAGATAGGATTTTTTTTCTCTTCTTTTTTTTCACATCCTCTAATTTTGATGACACTAATGGATTGCCCAGAGCTGGGATGGATGGCAGACCTGCTGGGAGTGTCCTCTAAATCAAAACAATTATTTTCTGCTCCGCAACCCAGGTGAATGTTTGCTGTATTTCAGAACAAACTTCTTTTTTTGCACCAGCAGATCTCCATTGTCCTACACTCTTGGTCAAGGGGTGGTGTACTGGATCTTATCCTGCTTCACAAGCACTGGATGTTATATGATGTTGAAGGAATTTATCCTGTGTCTTACTCATGTTGGGATTTTAGTCTCTGAATCCATGTTATTTCCTATTTTAGTTAGTTACAATGTTTTAAATTTCTCTGGGAGCAACGGGAGACAGATCTCCACCTTTAGTAACTTTTTTTACGGAGCCACAGGTACAGCAAGGGATTGTCTTCTTCCTGTGGATTCTTTAACTTACTTGTTTGTAGTAGAATTAAAAGCTTGTAGTGTTCACCCAAGTTAAAAGTTCGCAGCTGAAGTATTACAAAAATTAGGAAACTCCCTAAGAAATCAGAGAATCTTCAACTCTGCACTTAATCAAATCCACTTATTCTGCTAACACTTTGCAGATTCTTATTGTAACTGGTATTAATTTTTCTCCATTTGTGACCATCTAACTCCAACCAAGAGTCTGTACCTTTCCACATAGCCTGAAAAGAAATGAATGAACAGCTCAGACTTAGTAAATGGACCTTGCTGCTTTTAAACCCCTCATAAAATCAAATATTATCTTAAGAAATCCTAATCAAATTAATCTTTGACTCCATCTTCCCTCTCTTCACCCTATGACTTCACCCTGAGCTTGCCTGAGTATGACCTGAATCTCATTTACTTCCCATTAGAAAAAATGAAGTGAACTTCTAAAAAAAATAACCTTTCAATTACCTTTTAAACTCCTAAAAGAGGACTCATTTTGACCATGACATCATCCACTGATGATTTTAGCACATGGGCCATATTCCGTGGTTGACCTAATTTATCTGAGTTAACAGAGATAAGTAGACAGTGAAATATGAAAAGTCCTTTGTAGTCATTGGTGAATTTTCATTATTTTCCATACGTATCTCTAGATAGATGCCCACACCTTGTAAAGAGCAGAAGCATTAGGTCTGGTGGGTGTGCAGCCAGATACCTGTGCATACAAGCTGGAAGAGAGATGGATACTAGGACACGGATAAGCTGAGGTTCATGTGCAATAACTTTGGTTAGACATCCAGAGAAATAAGCCCTTCTAAAAAGTGATCTGTCTCTCCTTTCTCAGACACCTATTTTAACGTGTGATGAATCTCTCTCCAGAGAGAGCCATTTCTCTCCTCTCCTGATAAAGCGAACCTAGGATGACTGATGCCTAAACTTAAAATATCCAAAGTCTGTGAAGATGGATACCACCCCAAGCAACCAGCACAGCTATTAGGATGAATAGATGGATATTTAAGAAGCTGTACAATTCTCAGAGGGTAGAGGGTGTCTAAGCAGGATCTGGTTCAACTCCAATCCACAGGCTGTGTGAATGTGTAAACTTAATCTGATGCAGTTTTTCTCTTGTTAACTCAGCCTAACCATGGCTATGTGGCATTTCCTCAGCCTGCTCTTGTCTACCTAAAAGCAGACACACAAATATACAGTGTAGATGTATCTTACATCCTTAAAACTACTGACACAGGTTTAATGGATGTAGTTCTTATTTTCCCAGATTCACATCCAGAAAACTAGAAATCCATGTTTGACCCAGGGACCCAAAACACAAGGACTGTCAGGGCTATAGCTGTCAGCATGCTATTCCCATCAGAGGCCTTTCTGATGGCAAGATTTTGATGTTTCTTGTTCTCAAACCATTGCCCCAGGACTGTACCTGTGTCCAGAGCTGCAGCAGGGGACAGGGGAACGTGAGCTTTGTCTTCTGCAAGGGTGACAGGAGAGGGAAGAGACCTGGTCACAGGTCTATGCACAGTGTCATGAAATATAACATAGCCCCATCACTTGAGAATGGGCTCATTCTGTGTTCCATNGTTGAGATTTTTTTCCCCAAAAAAAGTCTCTTTAGATGACTCATCTTTTAAAGCAGTGTGGTGTAGTCTGAAAATTTGTCTCTGTGTTCTCTTGAACTTGCTGGCCAGGTGTTGGTAGAAAAACCTGCCTGGTCCCTTTCCAGTATATCCACTGTAACTCGCTGGATGTTATGCTAGAACAACACATTAGCATCATTCAAACCTAGAAATAATGCAGCACTTTGTCCTTCCAGATGGCTTTTTTGCTAAGTCATTAAATAACCATCAAGCTAGCAACTGTCTTCTAAACCTTTACAGCTGAGAGGAGCTTAGCCATTAGCTCCAATTGTGGTAGAATTAAAACCGCCCTGTGGTTTTTAAATAAGGCTCACTTCATTTCCTCCTTCCTTCTCCTTGTCTCCACAGCCTTTCTTTCCTTAACCAGGTCAGCCCTTTCCTAGCACAGGCAATTGAATCTCCCCCCTCGCCTCCACCATGTCGTGCTCTGCAGGAGCCACTCGTGTGCTCCTCCTGCTATATATCAGGGTATTTATGAGACTCTCAGTATCGACAGACTGAACATATGCAATCATTCCAGGTAACTCTGCCAACCTGCTGCTCCAAAGTGCTGCTTGTAAGTCTGTTCTCCACTCTCCACCTCTAAAGCAGTTTGCTGCCGTAGCCTCGCTGCATTAAGGTAGCCTTTAACACACCCTAGAGGAACTTCTTGTTTTGTTATTCTTCGTGGATGTGCTTACTCATTTTCCATTCCTGCAAGATAGGTTTTAATGGATTTGATGCAGTACCAGGAAGGCCTCATTGGAGACGTAATTAATGGATGCTCAGCATAGGAAAACTTTGACTTAGAAAATGTCATATATCAAGTGAACAGGACCAATTAAGGTAGCCAGGTTTTCAGCAGAAGTAGCTTTAACATCATCAGGATTTCCTACTGAATGTACTGTTTGGAAAAGGTGAGTGGAATTGGGGGTGATGGCAAGGAGGGTGGAATTTGTTTTTCCATGGTGGAAAGTAATCTGCCACTCTTGGGAATGCTTTACCAATACCAACTGCAAAAACATCCATGTTGCCAGTTTACATTAGGGATAATATTGTGACTGCATTAAAACTGGAAGAAACCACTCCATCAGTCAAAGGAGGATTTCAGGGGATATGACCTTGAGTAATGTTCTGGCTTAGGGAAAACTGTGGATTTGATCATTAATAATATTTTGCATGATCCATTTTTTTTTATTATTCAAAGCAGACTTTGTCAGCCAAAGGAGTAAAACCCTCTCTCATGTTCCATCTTTCTCCATTTTTGTGCAAGCAAGAGGAATCTCTATGAAAATATCCTCTGTTTGCCAAAACTGAAAAGATAACATTCCTAAGAGTGAGACTGGATTCACCTAAGGTCTCTTCGAGTTATAAGATGGTCAAATTTTCAGTCTCAGCAGCTTGGGCAGCAAAACATAGCTAAGAAAGAGGTTTTTTTTCCTCTCCTGGAAATGCCTCATGAATCTGGCTGTGAAAGCCTACTGTAGTTAATACTTCATGTAGATACAACACAACTATTGTCAGCCAGGTGAGTTGTATCTGAGCCACGTGGCTGTAGCTGCTGCTGTGAAGACCCTTTGTACAGTTCCAACTGTTCCAACACTTTATAATTTTGCAGCTTCCTGGGCGTATTCCATCAGCTTCAGTGCTGGGAAGGATGGCATCTGCCTTCTGGGCTCTGGGGACTTGGGAAACTGAAGCCAGCTCCCGTCACACTCCAAAGGATGCCTCCCCACATCTTGAAGGATAGTTGGGCTCTTGCTCCATTTTAGTACAGGGAAGTTCATGCACAAGCACATCTGCAAGTGGTTTATTTTTTTCTCACTGCCAGTTGGCATTGCTCTCATTAGATCCCCTGTGTTGGGTTTTGCATTTTGTTACCTAAAAGGCTACAGACTTTCTTCAAGGCCTTGGAAGAGAGAGTCCTTTTTGTCTAGCAAATATAATTGATAAAGGTTGGATCTACAGTAGCACATAGGAGCTCAGATCCAAGCCATTTTGCCATCAGTAAGAGAAACTCTTCAACAGCAAACGTCCACGTTGCCTCTGGTGATCCCGTGATTCATCACAGCAGCACCAAAGTCCAGCTCAGCAGGGTAAGTTATCAGTCCAAATTCAGTGAAAGATTAGTCACTGTGGGAGTTCGGTTCCTCTATTTTTCATGCCATTCTGCTACAGCCAGATTTATGTGTCAGGAAAAACATACAAACGGAATCCGATTTACTTGCAGAAGTTCCTGTTCTGTTTGATTTATGTTTGAGTAAATAAAGACATATGTCTTATAGGTATTGGTTTCTGGCTGCCTTTCTCTTCATAGATCTATGTCTAATTTATCAGCTTCTTTCTTTGCTGGGCTTCTATTTATGAGAGTCTGCAAGAAAGGCAATGCTAACTGAAGGGAATGCCTTGGACAACTTGAGGTTTAACTTTTGGAATAGGTTTAACTTTTGGAACAGATTCGCATTGCAATTTGCTGCACTTCTAGCAATGTCTAGCTGCTCATCTTGGAAGAACTTTATGGAGACTCCTAAAACCACACTGTGGAGGCAGAGAGACAACCCTGCTGCTCGTTTTCTAAGCCATATGGCAAATTAATTACCGAACCAGGTCGAGGAGGCAGGAGTCCTGATAGGTCAAGTTCTGTGATCTCAACAAACAGGCCAAAAGACCAAAGACTAATCCATAATTAACCACCTAACCATAAACTGCTCAGAGCTGTTTCAGGCATGTTGAAACACAATGTAACAAAACAAGTATTGCGCTATTAAAAAATATATTAAAATTTGGAATAAAGAAATTTAGTAATATTCTTTAGAATTTTTTAACTGAAAAAAACCCTTATTTTAAATTCTTTTCTAATCCTTATCTATTTTTGCTCTTTTTATCCACTGTAAACAGTGCAGAAAATACTGAGTTGATTTGGAAAAAAACTTCTCATCATTCCCTGGAAAAACTCCTCATCATTCCCTATTTCCCTATAGTAAGTAGTCCAGTCCAAGTCAAATTGAAATTTCATCACTGATTCCAAGTTAAAAAGAAGGAGTGATAGATACTTGTTTGATACAGCTGCAATGGTTAGATTCTGCAAAAATTGTTGTCAAGAATTTGATCCGAACCAGTTCTCCACTCAGCATAAAATAAACCCTGGCCATTCAGGCCCAGGGAAAGATCATCCACTTTCATGGATGCCCAGTTGCTTGTGTGGTGCCCAGTATGAATGCTGAATCCATGGCAATGAGGCACGTGGTAGAGCAGGATTTTAGGAAGTCTGAGAGATATATTGGGAAACAAGGGAGGAAAGAGTAATATTTGAAGCTGAAAATAAATACTAAAAGCCCTGAGGTTTTTGAAAATGACCCAAAGCCCTTCTTCCTGACATGAAGCAGCTGTCCATCTATCCTGGCTAAGAGGAAATTTCCCCAGGACACCAGGCTGAATGTGCTGTTCCCATGCTTGGCACCCTGCACCATTTGATTCCTCTGTTTCATACAGAAGATCTCACAGAGGTCTTTTTGTGATGAGTGTTCCTGGGTCACCTTTGATCTACACATCAGTGTACCTTTGATGGCACAAGTGAGCACCCACGTGGCCAGAGCAGCCTGCATCCCATGGTGGCCAGCCCCAGTAGCACCAACACTGCTGGAAAATCAACTCACTAATGTGAATGTTTATTTGGCCACTCTTACTACCCGCAGTTCCCTTTGCTGTTCAGTTCTCCTAAACAGCTTGAGAAAATATTTATCAGAGGAATGTGGTAACAGATTTATTGAATCCCCAAAGCCTGAGGTCAGTTTTTTGACATCAGGAACCTCTGAGAATGAGGGAGAGCAGGCAACACCTAAGAAATAACAGGCAACCCACGAGATCACTGATGTTTCTGCTAATTAATAGGAAGTCTGTGACCAATAAAACGTACATAGAACAGAGGCTGGCAAGATCTCTTGCCTCTTGAACAAGCCCTGGAACTTACCTGAAAGATGTGCACAGTTTCCACACAGCTGGCGAGTTTATGAGCATTCTGTGGGAGTTTGTTTAAATAGATTCTGGGCCTTTTTAATGTATTTTTTTTAAAATAGGATTGGAATTTATAATGGCACTTTTGTTCTAATCTGTCTTAACATTTAGTTCAAATGCATCTGATGGAATACCACTTCCAATAATAGCTCTGAGTCGAGTGCAAATCAGAGTAGGACCTGCTGTGGGACATCAGCAATGGGACTCATGAAGGGCATTGTAACATGCTGGAGCCTCATGGACCAGGCATAAGACAAGAAATCATTCTCTTTCTGTAGAGATATGAAAGGATAAACTGAACAGTGTTGACTGTAGTCATGACTGGCAGTTCAGTGGCTGCACTTTACCCTCAAATACTTGCAAGCCAATTCCCAATGACTTGGATCTATCTATTTCCAGGAGCCAAATATGCTGCTGGTATTTTAATACAAACTTGAGCTGTTGCAGCAAGAGAGAAAAGGCAGAGAGGAGTATCTGCAAGGCACTGCCAACCCAAAAAGAGAATTCACCTCTCTGCTATTGCACACAACCCCTTGGTTGACTCATTGTGTGGTGTTGCTGTTTCTCCTCCTGCTGTCAGAGATGAAAATGGGTCTGTAAAGCAAATAAAGAGATGAAATATGTTACCGTGTGGTTTGTGAGAACATGCCTGTGTCCATAATATAATTTTGGGTGGAAAGAGTAGCAGGTATGTGTGTTCCTGTGTGTACTAACAAGAAAAAACCCCAAACCCTCAATCTAGCAGTTTGGTTTGTATTCCTCTGGTGTGGTAAGAATCCTAATTCTGCATTTTCTCCCATATAGAGCTAAAAAGCTTCAGTCTCTGCCCTGTAAACTAGCCAGATGCCCAGCTGAATTTGAGAAGAATCTAAAGAATTTGCCCCATGGGTGAGTCTGAAGTTTTTTAGGATGAAGAAAACTGGGCGGTAGAAGGATGGGAATCTTCTTTTTTTGACTGAATGCTCCAAAAGGACAAACATTCCCCTGCAGAGTAATGGTGTTAGTCCACATTGTCCTGGCTAGTTTTATCCTCTAGTTAAAGATCACCCTTTGGACACGAAGACCTTTGAAAGTCTTTTAGATTATGCTCTTGACAGAGCAGTATGTATAAGTACCAGCGTATATGGGTTGTTTGTTTTCCTTTTTGCTTACAACATCGTCCGTAGATTGCAACAATTGTTTCAAAGCAAAGTAATATTTTTAAAGGAGAGTGGTAACATCAAGAAACCTCATTGTCATAGTTAAAACACATGAGATCTAATTAAAATGAAGGAAAGACATTAGATTGTGTGATTTCTTGAGCAAGTTGTCCCCAAAGTCAATTTAAAATTAAAGCCTACCGTAGAATGGGAAAGCTCTTTTGTGCACTCAGTATTTGCAGCTGTGAGTTAGAGGATGTAATTGCATTTGTACTGACGCTTCTTTGCAAGCAGATTTGTGTGATAAATCTAATGAACAGTGTTGTGCAGGATTATACAGCTATTCCCTTCAACTGTGCCTGAGAAACTCATCAATCTCATGCCACAAATCAAATAGGAACAAGGAAGCAAACTACTCCTGTCGTCAAATCCTCTTCTGCTTTTGATGGGAAGTACAGACTTAATTTATGTTTCTTATTGTAAGAAATATTCTGGGGTTTTTTGACAGATAAAATCGAATCAAATAACTTTTCTATGTTTCAGCATACTCCAGCTGTTGTGTCCCCATTTAGTGTGTCTCTTGAATGCTCCTCAGTCTTACAGCTTATGTGAGACCTATAGCTGGTAGACACCAGTCACCATTGGTCTTCACTGTCCCTGGAGGTGTTCAAGATGTGTCTGAATGTGGTGCTGGGTGATATGGTTTAGTGGTGATGTAGGTAGGCGGTTGGACTGGATGATCTTGAAGGTCTCTTCCGACCTTGATTCTATGATTCTAAGATATGTGTCAAGCCCAGAGCTCATGTTTTGTAGTGGTTCTCCATCCTCTAAAGCCAGCTCCTCTAGACTGGACCCTCAGCTGGTGGAAAGCAACGTTTCTCTGTGGTTTTCAATGTCTCTATGCCAGAGAAGGATCTGTCCTCTGTGTTCTACACAAGGTTAAATTTATCTGTTCGGAGTCTTTGGCAGATCTGCACTATTTTCTTAAAAAACAGGCCAAGCTATATGAAGAGATTTCCACAGAAAGCAAAGCAGCTCAGAGACCATTATACTTCCACGCCTGGGTATATTTCTCTGCTTTCCACTCAACCTCCTCATCTTGCATCTGAGAGATGAGATCCCCAAACAGCTTCACATAGCAGCGATGATAAGAAGAATGTGTTTGGGTCTCATCAGAAATGGCCAAGCTGATTTAAGCATCATGCCTGAGCAGTTCACTAATTTCTCCCAGTTGTTCAATACCTTTCCCTCAGCAGAAACGAGGCAGTAAATGATTCTCAGAAGTTTTCTCCTCAATTTCAGTGCAGGACAAAGAGCAGTTTAGATCAACCTCTCAACCATTGACTAAAGGCATAAATATTACAGGTTAAGGTAACCCGGTAGCATTCAGCTCATGGGCTGCTGTGGTATCTCAGTGGATCAAACACCAGGAGAGAAGAGCATCGTGCGACCCTGCATGCCCCATGACAGGGCTTGAACCTGGGGCTTGGCTAGAGCAGCTGAGAGGGGAGAGATGCAGAAGTAAGAGGAAGTGATTATGATAACTGCAAAGAAACCCCAATCTGCAGCCCACAAATGGGGCCAATGAGTCCCACATGGTGGTAGTGTTAAATTGACAGCATATGTCTGCATCGCTCCTGAAAAATAATCACAGTGGATCTTGCCCTTAAAGACTGATAAGAAAGCAAAACATGATAACTTAGTACAGTACTTTTTAACACCTTGAGACGGATGAATAAAACAATGTGGAGAGAAGGCAGATATTACTCAGGGACTTGGCTATGGGAAAGAGTAAAGAAAATACTATAATTTACATTTATTTGTTTGCATTTGGACAATGATTGCTGGAGGTTCCGAGGAGGTTCCAAGGCATAGTGGTGCTGATGGTACTGAAACACTGCTCTCTTTTTCTCACCTCTAAGGAGTACAGGAACACTTATTCCAATGCAAGCTGGAGCACCATGATATCAGCACCTAATAATTATGGCATCATTTAATATTGCCTGCATTTCAAATGATGACCCCAGTTGTGGCCTCTCAATATTGCCCACCAGCACGCTGGCAAGAATCTCTGTTCTATCCTCTGGAGACAGCTGGAAGGAAACATTTCACTCATCTACTTTCTATCATCTGCAATGCCAAAAGGGAAGCAAGAGAAATATAAGGAAGTCACAATGATAATACCAAAATAATCTGCTGTTCTTACCACATGTTATAGTAATTATACCCTTCTCCTTCCATCCCCAGATGTTCTGTGTTTGAAGAGAGATTCATGGTTACATAATGAATCAGGAGGGAGATGCAGAGAAAGGATGTGAGCCATAAGGATGATGTAAGGAGAAAAGAGAAAAAAAAAAGGAAAAAAAAAAAAAGAGATGAGATAGTTGAACTCTTTTGGAAGGGAAGGAGGAAGCCTCAGTGCAGGGCTCTTGAAATCTCACAGCAGTCAGATGAGAAGATTACTGCAGCGGAGAGGAAGAAAATCAATAGCACATGAAGCTGTTCAGGAGAGAAGCGAGCAGCACAGCAACAAATCAAGAGCTGTTAAAAATCAAGATCTACAAAGAAGGAGTTTTCAGGCAGTCTCTCATAAAAAAAACAGGGTAAAACACAGCTTGTAGCTGGAGAGCCAGGATGCATGGAGTGTGCTAGCTGCTATTGGAAGAATTAGTAAAAAATAGTGAGTGTGATCCAGTAAATCAAAATGAAGAAACAGGCAAATCTGGCTAAGAGACTTCTACAAATACAATTTATGTCTTAGAAGAAGGTAGACTAAATTTGGCTAAATATCCTGAATCTTTCATTTCCTCAATATTCTCCCAAAGTTTAATTTTAGGGGCAAATATTGGCAAATGTTTGAGCCTATTTAACATTTTAAATAACGTTATCCTCAATACTTCCAACAAAGTGGTTGAACTATTTTTGAATGAGAGGAAAGCGAATATGAAGGCTTTGCCCACAAGGAGAAAAACTAAACCCTTGCCTCAGTTTTATGAGCAGTTCTGATGATCCTGTATATCTCTATTAGCAAAAGCTGTGCTTTGACTAGAAAATAGTTTCTATCAGTGACAGGTGTCTTTGATTATTCCAGCATGATTTTCAGCACTTCTTATCCATGTTTCATAGTGTGGAAAGTTCAGCCATTTACTCATCAGGAGGTCCTGAGCCTTGCAAGGAGCATAAAGTTCTTGTGTTGGGTAAGGAACAGCTCATAGGAATGGCTTCTATTCTCCATGAAAAATAAGATGTGTGCTGAGGTCTAGAGTTTGAACTAAACCAAAGATACACCAAAGAGCAAGCCGAAGGGCAAGGTGTAAGAGGAATTGCTTTGCCCAGCTTGTGTCTGAAGCTGCTCCACTGAGATGCACCTGCTTCTTCAGGGTCCCTCCAGAGCTGTTCCCATGCCAGACATAGAGGTCCCTGAGCCATGGACACACATAGTCCTTGTTCCTCTGCAAGGATGCCAAGAGCGGGTGGTGGATGGGCAAAGGACCAGCTGGCTGCTGAAACCAGATCTGGGGGAACAAAAGAGGATTTGGCTCAGAGTAACCAAGGAGTTGCATGGCCAAAGCTGGTCTGTTGGTGCTTCTTTGTTCCTTCTTAAAATGGAAAATCTTGGCCCTTTGCCTTGCATGGTTCAATGAGGGAGGAGAAACTGTAGGAAAAGGCTACAGTCTGACAAGGAAAAGAGACAAGCTGCAAACAGTGGGAACTGCAGAGACAAGGAACACTGAGAAAAATTAGGAGACATTTAGTAGATTATTCAAGATTTTGGTTGTGTTTTGTTTTTTAAATTGTTGGTAGATTATATCAACGCAGCCTAAAACCATTCTCTTGAGCTGGAATTATGCAGAAACCAAAGCTGACACTGCTAAATGGCATTGTGCTCTTGAAATGCTCAGTAGGGGCCTGACTCAATGCTTATTGCTATGGCAAGGAATTAAGAAACGTTGGACGATAGTATTTCACTTTCCTGGAAGGAACAAGGCTACAAAGCAACAGGGAGCAAAGGTATTACTGGAATAATAAAAAAAAATGCCCAATTATTTATAACATGAAAGAGTATCTGTTAACAAATTGCTATTCTCTTATCTGTTTCAGTGCTGCCTGCCTTCTAACAATGCCCTTCTTTAAAACTGCAGAGAAAGTAAGAAAAAAAGCAATGACAAGTGACTTGGTTATTTGTATTTCTTCTATTTACAGTGGCCAACATTATACTACATGGGCCATGCCACGACCCATGCTCCAGACCTCCCTGATACCTCATCAACTTTGCAAGGAGATAAATTCTGGCAAGTTTCACTCAGCTCAAGTTTACAGCCTCTTTCTACCTATGCTTCATTATAATACATTATACTGACCACATAACAGCAAAGGAAACGGTGAAAGCAGGATCCAGGAAATAGTGTAACTAATATGTGAATAAAAGAGAAAGCAGATGGGGAGGATGCTCTTCTGTGAACCATGGGAAGAAACCTCTTCCAAGGCCAGTATTTCTTTTCCCTCTCTTTCTTGCTGATAATCCAAGCAAGTTGTGGTGTCTCAGAATAAATTAATCTAGAGACATTGATGCAAATGGGATCAGCATAATTTCTTTTTGCAGATGAGGTCAAGAGTTTTATTTCCACAGAACAGACGTGGTCACTTTTAAGTCAGAAAAGAAGCCATCAAGCTGTAAAACAACAGCAACAGAAAC
Source organism: Aegotheles bennettii (assembly GCA_013398125.1). NCBI lineage: Eukaryota > Metazoa > Chordata > Aves > Caprimulgiformes > Aegothelidae > Aegotheles > Aegotheles bennettii. The sequence continues at coordinate 86,907 of VZRW01005010.1, forward strand.
AAACTCTTTATGGAAAAGCCAGCTACCAGTTGGGAGAAACTTTTTAATGAGCTTTCTAAATTGCCTGCTAATGTTTAATAGACAATTATCACCTCTTCATAAATGTCTAAGTGAAGATCCAATGAAACTGATAGGAAAATCAATGTCTCAAGTTCAAAGGAGCGAGTCTATGTAACAAATACTTCTGCCAATCTAATCCCCATTAAAATATATATGACTCTTCTGTAATATATTTATTGACAACCAGCATCATATTATACACAGGCGACATTAACCACTCCTCCAGATGCCTTTCAGAGCTGTGCATGATAATGCACCACAAATTAAGTAGTATGAACTTAACAGAAAGACTTGAAGTCAGTTAGATTTTTTACAAAGACTTCAAAGGATTGCGGCTTAAAACTTAATTCATCACACAGGGATGAATTATTACTATTACAATTATTTTACCTTTGCTAACTTAGTTTGTAATTTTCTCCCGTTGAACAATTCCAGCCCAAGATATGCTCAAGAAATTAATTGTTTCTTCCAGTGGGTGTCGAATCTTCTGGTTTTCTGCCCAAAATAAATTCCAGGGAGTACAGATGTACTGCACAGCTCAGGAATGGCAATTACAGAGGCAGATCAAAAAGAACTTAATAAACCAAGTTTTCAACTCGCAGCATGGGAGCAACAAAATCAAACCTGGGAGTTGATGAAACCACAGCAGATTTTAGAATTTCTGACAAAAATATGAAACAAATGCTAAAAAAAAGTGCTTTATTTTACTTTACCAAGACTAGTTCCAATTTCTCCCCAGCACTATCCAACCACCCACTGCACTGGATTATGTCCCATTACTGAGTTGGATACCTTGCTCAGCAAATTGCTGGGCCTCATACCAAAAAGGGGGAAAGTCATGAAAGGAATATGGGGTGGAAAGGTAAGTAAAGCTAGACCTAAGTGTCTCAAGTGTTGAGTGGGAATGAGCTTCATTTTATTCTTCAAGCGTGTTGTTTGAAAGCCTGTGATAAGGAAAAAGGCAGCCCAGAATTTTCAGCTGAGCTGATAACAGCCAAGCACCTGCTTCGTTCACTTTGAAGGTAGCACTGGACAAGGTCTGAACACATCTGTTTTCATTCAGCTGTTCTGTAGGGTTTGACATCCTATAGGGCTTGACAGTCCATATGGTTCATTGAGTCTTCCAGAGAGACAGAGCCAGTTTCTTTCTTTGGATTAGATTTTACCTGGCGTTGCTGATTAGTTTTGTAAAATTCAAATTAGAAACAGCTAGTGGTGTCAAACACAATGACATTAAGTTGAAAACTAGTTGAAATATATTTATACAAAATGAATATATATAGGAAAGAATGAGTCTATAAAACCAGCTTTCTGTATCTGATTTTTAGTCAACTGAAACTGTCTTAAAGGATCAACTGCTTATATTAATTTTTTTCCATCCACAAGAAATACATTGGAAGTATAATGTGCTACAGGATGAATCTTGAGTTAGCAAAGCTGTTAGAGAAAAGTAAGAGTTATTTTAGTGTGATACTCCAAGAAAATAAGAGAATGTTCCTCAGGGTTGAATCTGCACTGAGAGAAAATCTAAGGACAATTTAAATTCTTGTCAGATAAAAATCTTGGTGTAAATTTGACAAACAGCATGCCTTTAGGCAAGCATGAGTCTCTCTACTTATCTGTCTGTCATCTTGTTTCTCAAGACAGTCTAAGGAATTAAGGCGTTGTAAGATACTTTCTGGCTCATTTTGATCAGTCTTCATTACCCTCTTTCTGTCCCAAACCACAGCAAGAAATCAACCTGAATATTGGCAAGATATTTGATTCCCTATTCTTTCCTTAAACCCAAGCAAAATATGCACATCCCTTTATTCACATGATAGTCTTCTATACATTTGATGTAGTTTTCTTTTCCTATTTGTAGAGCTACTCAAGGATATTGGTTCTTCCATTTAACCACAGGGGCCCTGGAACAATCTTTAATGCGTTTAGGATGTGGTCATATTTTAGGATGTTTTAGAGTATAAAATCACACTTGAGGGCTATTTAAGCCCTTGAAAAAGTGCAATGGACACAGCTGTATGGCCTGCCAATCTCATAACTGTCCCTCCTGCTGGCCCTGGGAGACATCTGTGTTAGGGAAGGGGTAAGAGGATTAGTCTGCCTACTGTGAGTTCACCTGTTTACCTAGGCTATTATTTATTGAAGATCAAATTGACTGAAAATCATTCCCGACAGAGAGCTGGCAAGAGATGACATTATGAGGAGACCAGAGTTTGTGTTTTATAGGTTCAGTTATCTGTGATTTAGGGATCATTACGATCTCTTTAAAATTCTTAAAGCTAGCCAAAAAAACTATAATTAAAGGAAGGCTGTGCCTTACATTAAACAATTTAGAAAACAAATGGGAATAGAACAGAGACACTGTTCTGCTGGGCTAAACCTTTTCTTTAGTTTGACATCTATGAATTTCTTTAATGTCTTTGAGCTTGTTTTTGCCAGCTTGAGTGCATGGAGGGGAAGCGTTATTTGTGATGGGCGAAATATTCCTATGAATAACTTCTCTAAAATTTCTAGGATGGTAAGGGCTCTTAGTTTGCCCTTCAGCTGGAGAAGCAAGACCAGTTCTTAGCTCAGTAAAACTGATGTCTGAAAAACTGCTCTGAAATCTTGGTGTCTGAATTAGACATATTGAGGAGACTCCCAGGTCTAAACCTCAAAACACTTCAGATTGAATGGTGACAGTATCTTTGTTACTCTGATTTCAGTTGATTATTAAGGTGGTTGCAAGTAAGACACTTTAAACTGCTTTTTATTTGCTTTTATGGATGTTTTACAACTATTTAGTAGTGAAAGGAATGGATTTAATACTGTAAGACAGAAATGCGTGCAGTTTCTAGCTCCATTTCCAACAATTTCAAAGTTGGCGTGGGCAACAAATCTTTTCAGACCATGTTTTTCGGCTCTTGGAAGGCAGAGGCTTCAGGAAAAAGCAGGAATTTCAGCAGAGAAAAGCACCCTCTTTTGTTAAGCAAAGCCCATCAGTTTTATGGTGCAGTTTAGTTTAGGCAAACCTGCTGTCTAACAGGGGAGTCATCTATTTTCCTCGTACTTTTGCTTTGTTTTATTTTAGCAGAGCGTTTCTTCCCTCCTGTTTATCCTCTCGGACAAATACAGGAAAAAGCCCACTTGCACCCCTCGACCTTTCTCCTCGACAACTGACAATTACCTTCCTCAGCCTAAAGGCATTGCTTTTTTTGGGAGTGCCTTATTTAGAACACATGATCAGCATTCAGTGCTTTCCAGTAGCCTCCAAGCCCCACTGAGTATTTATTTACATTGTATAAAATTAGAGGAAATGAAGGGGTATGTGTTTGAACTAAAAGCAACAACCTAATTCTGCTTGTTATAAACTCCCCAAATGGAAGGATTTCAGTCAATGTCAGCTTAGGGCATGGAGGGGAAAGAACACTACTCCTGGGCATTTCCAGCATAATGGGTCATGATGCCTGACAATAAAACACATTTAGCAACTTTCTAAACAAAAATAATTTTGTGGATATGAAGTGATTTTTACCATTCTGTACTATGAATCCAGGATACCCACAGAGGTATCCTTTAGGGATAAATAAAATGAAGAATTTCTTATTAAACAAATACATTTTTTTTAAAAAAAGAGATTATTTCTGTGTGGAGGAAAGAGGGAAGATTCCACTGTAAGTGAAACAGATAGGAGCCCACAAAATGGACGTTGACTAGAGCATCATATGTGTACAAATTACAGATGATTAAATTCAATGATTTTGGTTTTCATTGGTAGCTGCACACATTCTCTGTCTTTCCTGAATGAAGGAAGAACTCATCATGTCTTTTCGGTTTCACTCCTCATCTTGAAGGTAAATGCAAATGAAATAACCACAAAAGGAAATTGATTAGATCCAGGTTTGTGTTGTGGAAAAGAATGAAAAAAAATTAGTTACAGCATTATACTGTAAAAAAGTTTTTTCTAGAGCTAATAATTACAGCCTCCAAGATGGATCTTAGTAGGGAGCCTGGAAAGGAAAAACCATGGAAGAAATTCCAGCTGTCCATAGCAGCATTAATGGTAATCTAGAACAGATCTCCAAACCTGGTGCCAAAGTTATTTTAAAAAACATTTATTTCTTTGTCATCAGTGCCAGCCCAAATTTGCCACTGCCAGATTTAGCACCGGTGTCAGTGCTTTGCCATCATTGGTTTGGACATGCCTATCACCCACTTTTTAGAAATCCATAAAGAAGTGACTGTACTTCCTGGAGCTACTGAATGTTTTACCAAAAACTTCTCAAATGTCTCTAGAGTGGCTTATTAGAAAACCATCCCTGCCCTGTCCAGGTTAGTTCTCCTTGGTTTTATCCTTGGGACAGGACAATTACCAATTTCTCTTGAAACAGCTTTGCTTTTAAGAATAACATGTAAACACAAGCAGAAAAAGTTGTCCAGTACACTTGATCAGATTACTGTTAAAATTATTCCATTTACTGTAATGAGCTTTTCTCTGGGCTGGAAGAAGAATGAGGGAAAAAAGGAACACTGAAGGAAATGTCTAGGATGCTGCCTTTGAACATAAGCGTGCCAGGTTCAAATCAATATTTGTGGGTTTTTAGTTATATACAGAAAGTTTCAACAGGCAGGACAGAGCAAGGCTGAAGCTATCACCAGGTTTGTGTTCTGTGAGGTTGATTGCAGCCCATCTTCTTGCTGAAGAAGGTGGTGGTATCTTTTTAAAGCATGCAGAAAGACCTCGGCATCACAGTAAGGGATTTCAGAACTAAGGTGTTTCAGGCTTGGCATACCAGTCTTTCTGAGTGGGATCCCCACCTCTGAACATAATTAGGTATAAATATATATGGATAATATATATAGATTCAAGTATATATATATATGTGTGTATATATACATATATAAAAGAGAATAACTGGGGAATTTGGATGCTCCCATTTGCATATATCCAGCTGGAATTCCCTTTAACATGCCTATTTTTTCAGAAGTAGATGCTCAAAATTATCTGAAAATCAGACTTATTTAGAAACATTTAAATACTTCTTCTAAGATCATGACTCTTTCCCCTTTCTTATGAAGACCTCATGGACTCTATAACCCCACTGGAAGTTCGGTCACTGAATCTGCAGAAAAGAGTTCAAAACATGATGGAAGGGGCAGGTGAAAATGTTAGAAACTAATATCAGCAAAAGCAGAAGAAAAGAAGTTGCCTTGTCCGGAGGCAGATAAAGACAGAGTCAGGCTTGGTTTCCTGGCACTACTTGAGAGGAAAAAAGGGAAAGAAGTAGCAAACCACAGATGATAAACAAGGATGGGGATTCTTAAATGAACTTATTTATTTGTAAACCTTGTATGTTAGCAAAAAACGTGTTCTGCTAATGACTGGGAATTGAAACAGTTTTTTTTTTTTAATAAAACAAATAAATATTCCTGTGCACATTTAAGACTCCTCTACAGTGATTTATGGCAAACATATCAACAACATAAACCACTATTCAGTAGCTCAAGTAATAACTTGCATTCAAGGTCAAGTAAAATCTCAGTAAAAACAAACAAATTTTCAGCAGTCTTTCCAGAAGCAGAAGCTGAAAACAACAGATCAAATGTTTAGAAAAAACATTGGAAAATGGTGAAAAAATGTCAACACAAATATTTGGCCTCCATAAGAGCTTTTCCTAAAACGAAGCTTGTGAAACATGCCTTCTCCATGGGGATATTTTGTAGGGCTGCAGCTTTCTTGGGTCTGATTCAGAAAACCCTCAGGAAGTGGCTGAAAACTGTGCGGTGATGTAACTGTCAAATTGACACAGGAATGGTTCTGTTGATATTAGCCGGGCTAATCATTCCGCTAATTGGACAGCCATTTGAGCCACAATGCAAAGCCAGATCAGCTTTCACTTTAACTACTCACGCAAATGAGGTTTGACTCAAATGTAATACTTTATATCAACACACTGGATGACTGTAAAAATAATACCACATGTGCTGGTGCCTCTTTTTAATAAGTGTCTTCCTCAATTTTCCCTGCTGTATGAGGCACTTTAACATACACATAATTAAGGTTATTTAAGGGATATCAATTGAAAAATGCGCCCACAGGAGGCTAAACATGAATGATAGAGCTACCAGTATAGCTCCCAGAAGTCAGTTGCTATAATTTCATGCAGCACTTCTACAATATGATCTTCCACTCATTGCACCGGAGAAGGATAACCTGGCAACCTCTTGCTTTGCTCCTTCCACAGTTATTTGCATTGGTTTAAAACTGATGGTTTGGTACCTTTCTGGTTTGGTACCTGTCTGGTTTGGTAGCAATTTATTTGGAAATCATACTGGATAAAAAAAGCAAAAGGCACAGAGAAAATAAATCTGACCTTCCTGCTCAGATCTGCTGGGGAGAGTCAGTCAGAGCCCCAGGACAAAAGCATGTCCAGAACAGGACAGAGACTGGAAGAAGCTCTACTGCAATACAGTTTTGCAGGTGCCTTTTTGTAGTCATCTTTGCACACTGTCTAAGTTTCCCACAAGATGTTCCTAAAAGGAGAGATGCTCCTGCAGTCAGCTTCGGGATGACACGTTAAAGCATTAATTCAATCACTCTGCACACTGGGGATGCTTCGAGCTCCGACGCCAACGCAAAGCCTTGCGCTCACGGATGATACAGAGCATGGATCACAGGAGCTCCAGCATTAAAGCATGTTCACCACTCCACAGACAGCAGTAATGTGGGCCAGGACATGAACACCATATGCACAACATAATCATTATGCTCACGGAAAGGCAGCGATTTTATTGCAATTGATATTTTCCATGTTTCTACTTTGGAGCTTTAATCTCAGCAAGGGTTCTGTTTACCCTGAAGCCTGCAAATGGTTTTAGAGGTTATTTGATAAAGAAGAAAATCAAATGTGTGCTTCGTCCAAGATCAAAAAGGGCCTGTAAAAAGTTCCACAAATCCAATGATAAAGAATTGCTCTCAGAGTGTATCAGCTAATATCACAACCCTATTAAAGGCACCACAGAGCAATGCACTGAGCACTAGCAAAGGAGAACTGAGCTGCTCCTCAGATTGGGGTCCTTTCACATCCCACAAACCCAGCTTCTTTGTGCTGCTTTTATAATCCTGACCTTGCTTGCATCCATGTCCCCACCAGCCCAATGCTCTCATAATTCTGTGACGATGGCACGAAGCCACCCACCTCATGCTGCAGTGTCATTTGATGGCTGAGGAAGCTGGTCAAGAAGGAAAAGCATCTTCTGATCTGTCAGACATACAGCAGAGGAAGTTTCCAACACATATCAATACCATGAAAGCAAAGAGGGATTCCCTTCTGCACACACACCCCCCCCCTTCCATGAGAGGTAAATCTACAGCACTTTGCAGATACACTATTGCTCTGGCATCGGTGTTTTTCTGCTATTTTGTTTTTAGCTATGTTTTCACTCTTCAGGCCCTGTTAGATCTTAGGTCAGGCATTTCTTGGTTAGGGATAGATCATCTGAGTCCAACATGAGAAATTGTCTCAAGGTGGAGAAAAATCCTCCCCGACACGTACCTGTCTGGCTGCTGTTCCCTCTGCATTCAAGTTCTCCACTTCTCTGGAAAGTTGTCATAAAAATCATTATGTGCCCTGAACAGATGTGACCTTAAAATGCAGCTTCAGAGAGAAAAAAAGGAGATGGGGAGTATAAAATAGCCTGTGGTGAAAATAACAGCAGGAAAACATTATAAAATCTGAGCCATAGCTGGCTGGCTTCCTCCTGATTATTGCTTTCTCTTTCAAGGACCCGTCCTTGAGAGTCCAGATATTTGAGGGTGATTTCACGAAGGCAATTTTAACACGCTGTTGTTCTAATGAAACAAAGCTGCCACACAGACCCACAATAACCTGTCGTTGGTAGAACATCCCTGGCTCATGGTTTAAACCCTCTCAAAGGTGTCAAAGACATATCATTCATCATGATTTCCATTGCAGTGCTAACACAGCACCCTGGCTGCTTGTGGAGGGGTTTTTTTTGGTGGTTGATGTCAAAGGCTGTGCAAACTCCATCTCTTGCACTGCAGTCTGCATAGAAAAGCAGCAGCGACCGTTCAGGATGGCACAGATCTATGGCAAGGGTGGCCACGGGGCTCAGACAGACCCAACCCAGCCTCTGCCTCAGCCTGGCAGTCAGGAAAAACTCAGGACATGGAGTAAGATGGGGTTTTTTGGGAAAGGGCTACAAATACCACATAATGGTTAAAATATAAAACATATGACTAGTGAGTTTAAATTGTAGATGGATTTGCAAATTGCAAGCACCTCTTCTACATTCACGGGGCATGGGTCACTTCTGTTTCTAGCCACTAAGGAAAGCTCGGATTTCACCTAAACTGGGATGTTTGCATTCAACTGCATTAGGTTGGATTAGGCTCAGAAATAATCTTTTGAATATGAGAGCAAATGCTAAAGTGTATCTGCAAATACTTGGATGCAGACACAGTTGTCGTAAATTGGCATGTAGCTTAACCTGTCAGAAATTAAATAGGAAATCTGATGTGTCTGCTATGTGATTCAATGTTCGTGCTACAAACAAACAAACAAACTGATATTTGTGTCAACGTAATATAGAAAAAGCCTTGGGCATTTTAAAGTCTTTTGAAAGAAAACCATAGTCAGTTGATTAGGTGATGTGCTGTAATTGCAGGGGGGAGAAAACATTGTTTTTCTAAACAGTAAAGAAAAGCTACAATTTATCCTATATTTACAGAGGTTCCTTCTAGACACTACTACAGGAAGGGCTGAATTTCTCCTGCCCCTGGCAAATGCTGCCCCCTGCAAAATAAATGGCATTGCCTTAAGGTCTCCCTGATAATCTTTGCTTCTTCTGTCTGGTAGGGATGGGTATAGGCTGATGTCCAATGTGTCAGGACCTGCTCATGAGCTGCTGCATGGTTTCACCAGAGGCCTGGAAGATTTATATGATTTTTATGATTTTAAATCATTGTCAAGGTGTTCAGGCTGTGTGTGTGTGTGCGTGCAGAGCAACCACCAGAAGAGGCTTTTCATTGTTAGAGCTAAACTGGTGTATGCACATGATAATGGCTGTTTTCCCACACTGGATCTGGGGCTGACTTTTACACTGGAAGTCTGGTGTGTAAATGCCCTGGGAGGAGAAGCCATTTCCTCCAGGATTTTTTTGTTTTGAACTTTCCTCTTCAGCTCCTTGAGAAATGAAATGCCAAAGAGATGTATATGAGGAGGGTTTCACAGTTCTTCCACACCTATCGCTGCAAAAAGTTTCAACTCCTACACAGATTTGACAATTCTTGTCTGGTGAGATATACAGATATTGGATTAAATCCTTCCCTCTTTTAACACCATGGTAGAAATCAGTCCTGTTCAGTTGGTTGCCTTTTTCTTTTTTCTCCCTGTTTCATCATCGATCACTGTCCCACTTTCTCAATAATGGGTCCATTATCAGATTTCTCTGGTTGTGATGATACTGGAATTAAAAATGAGATTCCTGTGCAGAGAGACAGGCTGCTTCTGCTCTCTCAGGCATTTTAGCTGTAATTTGCAGGAATAGAGTCTGAATTGAGTCATTGAGACATGACATTGAGATTGAAAGTAGCACATTCTAGAGGAGCTCTGCTGCACGTGGATTCAGCAAACTTAAACTTTGGGTTAAACTACACATCCAATGGATTAATCAGGATCTGCCACTGCTTGCAAACTGCTATGTAACCAAAGTTGGCTAATGTTAGAGTTCCTGCTTATCTGATGCATGCTGATCACCAAGCAAAAGCTTCTCCAGGATCTCTTTTCTTCCCCAAACCTCGTCTGTCTGCTTAGCACTTTCCTGCAGGTTTCCTCGCTTCAGCAAAATTGTTCATTCCTGGTCCCAGGTGAATCCTGCCCAAGTATTTAACATGTAAGTGAGAGAGCTCCCTGACTTGTATGGGGTAATAGAGCCATGAGCACAGGGCAAGGTTTCCAGCACAGCGGGGCACTTCCCGGTATCAGGCGGGAGCAGAGGGGGTTGTGTTGTTGTACCACAATCGCTGGGGGAATATTGTTTTGTTTTTGGAAGAGATTGCTAAAACAGATGTTGAATGCGAGATGGCGTTTTTAAGCCTGCAGCAGGCAAGAGTTATCCTTCAGGATGAAAAGTGACCTCCAGTGAGCTCTAGTGCCTTTAATCCAGAGCCTTGTGCATTGCTATCGGCTTCTGATCACTTTTAAAATCCCCTCCCTCCCACTCAGCCTTCTCTTTCCCCAGAAAGCTCAGCTTAACAGACCTCGATGCCTCCCTCCTGGGCTGCCCAGGGCTCCCTCCTCAGATGCTCCAAGTTGCTCTGTCACTGCTCGCTTCCCCCTGACCTGCACAGATGCCAACCAGAAACTTCCAGGAACTTTGCAGTCACATACAAAACCTACCAAAAAGAAACAACAAACTGATCCTCTCTTGGCCTTGTATTTTGGTACTGAGCTTGCCAATTCCATGTTGTGATTTTGTAAGTCATCTTCTCAAGGAAAGACAAATCTTCTTGCATGCATCCCTGAAAGACCTAAACCCAGGTAGCCAAGGTCTATACCCAAGTTAGTGATTTCAGTGCATATTCCGTGCTTCAAATTGAATACCTAATTATCTAGACAGGGATTTTTGAAGGATCTATATCCCATTAATTTGGCAGGATCTGACTATTTCAGCTTTCCAGCTCAAATCTGACCACCACACTTACAACCATGTGTTGTCCTGGTGAGTACCTTTCTCATCCCTCCTCTCAGACCAGGTGACAAAGGAGAAGAGTGAGGTTAGAGAAGAGCTTTGACCATGGTATTGCTGCAGCCCAGGATGCCACAACCTGATGAAACATCTAGAGACAGCACCATGTCTGTACAGGTATTAAAATGCCCCCAGGATGTTCTCACAGTTGAATTATTGACCAAATTATGGAGGATGGATTTCCCAGAGAGCAGCCGAAGCCTAGCTAAGCCTTTCCTATGTGTTTTACGAGCTGGAGCTCAAACTGAAAAGGCTCTTTGCTCCGGGGTGAGTTTCACTCTGTAAAAACACTTCTTAAAAGAGTGGACGTGTAGAAACACTCGAAGCTATCGCCTTGGACAAGTCCTGCAGAATCGTGGGCTTCCCAAAGAGGGCACTGATGCTCTGCACACGAAGCAGAGGGAAAAGCTGAGAAATACATCGGTGAGGCATAAATCTCTGAAGAGAAATCTGTCTTAGCACGTCTACCTCAGGAAAAGGGGAATTATTACACTTAATTAAAGTGTATTGACACCACATGTGGCCCCACCTCTCCCTTTTGGCTTTATTAATGATAGCAAAACTGCAGGCTTATAAATGTGGTGGAAGGTGGGGGGGTGTCTGCATTTCTGAACAGCAACCATAGACTGCTTTGAAAAATATGAATGCAGCAATCACACTTCTTAACAAGCCTAATTTTTACGTCTGAGCTAAGTTACATTTTCTTGTCCATATTTCTGCTTCTTGGCTGAATTGGCAAAGGGGAATCAGTGCAGTACTGTTTTCTGAAATCCTCTCCATGCCATCAGAGCCATACGTGGGCCATTCTTCCCAATGTTTATTGGCAGAAAGCATTCACTAAGCAGTTAGTTTTTGTGTATTGTGGGTTGTTGTGTGGTTTTTTTTCTGGGAGAGCTGTTTAAACAAAAGTCATACACAAAACAATGTCCTACTTGAGCAGGGACTTCTCTGTCTACAATTCACGTGAAATTTCAGTTGAAACAGAGATTCTGCTTAAATCTTTGAGCTGTGTGCCCAGATTCATCCCTCCCACTGAGAACCCCGAATTTAACAGCACGATTTCTTTAGGTCTCACACGTGGAAGATGACCAAGGCTTTTGAGGCATGGGACTTCCTAAGATCAGAATTTTTCTCTAGGTGGTTTGTGATCATTCATTAGTGCCTAAAGGCAGGAATAATCTGGGTTCACTGACCAAATTTATTTCAGGTATATCCACAGCTGCTTATTCAGGCCTATGGGTTGAAGCTCATATTAACCTGAAATCAAGAGTTTAATTTCTTTGAACATAACTGTTTAATGAGTGACCTAGATTCCCAGTGCATTGAAATCCCTCATCTTGTATTGATTTCTAGAGAAGAAGCAGATTTTTCAGTATTTAAATATTTTAGCATGCCATTTCCCCTCTCCCTCCCTGAATCTATTGCTCCTTCCTTACAGGGAAGCCTTTTCCAGTCCTTGCCTTTTCCTTACCAGCCTTGTTAAATCCTGAAGTTAGCAGAAACTGCTTTTCTCCTTTAGCTCCCTGTGCTGGGATGCAGGAGAACAGGCTGAGCAACAGGTTTAACATTTTCCTTTCCTACATTATGAAAATCATGGGTGGCAAAAGTGTCGTTTTCTAAAATCTTGGAGTAATTTCCTAGTAAAGTTTGGCCGTGACTGGAAATTTCACATAAAACAGTGGCAAGGGTTAATATTATTCTTGCCATAACATTTTGTACAATTTCCCATGAGAGCTCTCAATGGTTTTCCACTGCCACTGGAAATAATGACTCTCAGCTGAAGTAAGTTGCACTAACACTTGATATTCCCGTGCCAAGTGCTCTTGGAAATGAGCTGGTGTTGCTTTTGCACACTCAAGAATAACTAACACCATCCACTCTTGGTCAGAGCTTCAAACCAAAAGCCAATATTCCTGACCAAGTTGTTCTTGAGTTGAGTTTACATCAAAATCTTATGGAAAGTGAGAGCAACATTACATTTAACTATCAAATCAGCCAATGTGTTTGTATGGAGTGAGGAGCTGATACTCTTATAGGATGTCTCATTTCTGGAGTGTTCCTGGGTAGGTGTTCTTCTAAATCCCAAATCAACTTTGGACTTCCATGATTCATATAAGTTCTGATTTATTTTTCCTGCCTGTTTGGACAAAACTAAATTATTTTAAATAAAGCTAGGGAAGACTGTCCATGGTTTTCATATGAACTAAAGAAGCTTTATAAGAACATATATTTCTTTGGGGATTTGTCTGTCTTATATGTGCATGCTGTAGTTGCAGAGCATTGTTCAAAAGTTTTACCACTTTGAATTGCTACTTGAATCATGCAAGAATAGAAAAAAAGATCTATCCTTGGATTCATAGCTACGTTAGTATTATATAAGAGTCTGGCCCATTTACTACGAAAGTACAGAGTATAAGCAAAGGCAAAACACCCTTGCCTCTACCAGCTCAACCATCTGAAACTACTGTACCCTTCTTTACCTGACTGCAGCCATCTGTAAAAATTCTCTCCGTAGAGTACAGAGGTTGATTATTTGTATCCAAAATAAATTATTTGACATTCGGTGTATGAGAAAAAAGAAATCCATTACTTATATTTTGCAGATCCTTTTGGGATGATAGAAAGATAAAGGTTGCCAGGACAATAGATGGCTGGAATTTCTGAAATGAAATTCAAACCTTTCAGTTTAACTGGTGTGAATTATTTAGTTTTTTAGATGTTATTGCCAATGAGCTCATTGTACAAGATGAGCTTAACAGGACTGTAATTTGAATTATGCAAAATACCATCAAACCAGCTCTTCACAGCCAACCTGGGAATGTAAAGCTATGTAATTCCTATTAGAATGATTGCTGTTCTACCAGAGCTTGCATGAATCTCTTCAACACTGCAATCACTGCCAAATTATCAAGGCTGGGAGTGGCATATCCAGAAACTGGAAGATTTCCAAATTGTGATCCCTTATTCTTAAGCAGTGGTAAGTCTGTGGCTCTAATATGTTAATAGTACTGGGTCAATGTCATGCTCTGAGCACATCCAGTATCAAGGTGATACTGCACATCTCACCCTTCCCAAGCTGCCAAATTTTTCTGCAGAAGAAAAAAAACTCGACTACATTTAGAATGTTAAATCTCCAATGTACTCTCAGTTACTGATGCACACTGAATGTAACCTTTTCAATGGGTGCTGGGACAGACAGACTTTATTGGGGTAACCATGCTTTGTTCAGCATGCACTAACAAGCCAGGTAAAACAGATGTGTTGCTTTTCTACAAAGAGAACATCGGGGAACCTCACCAGTTCGCAGTGGAACCCGAAGTCTCCCTATGAATTTATAAGTGGTTATGACAGGGGTTAAAATGATCGGGAAGCAGTATCCTGGTTTGGTGATGTCACAGCTGCCCTCTGGGAGAGTGAGGTCACTAACAGAGTTGTTCGGGGAGATAAGAGTCTGTTAAAATAAACAGAAGTGCCACGTAATTACCCACACTGCAGGAGGAGGATTAGACTGTTTGGAAGACCCTGTGTCTGCCTTATGCTCGCTGTCACTATTTTTATTTTTTTTTTATAATCCTTGGGCAGAGGTGGAGGCAAATGTGTGGTTGAAATCAATAACTGGGGAGGCTGGACAGAAAAACTATGGAAACTCTGCTCTTTTACAGTTAAAAACTCCTTTCGGTAGCACCACACACCCTTTCATAGACCAGTGTTGCATTATTAAGTGCAGATAGCTGGGAATTTTCCCCATCCAACAAGACTAATTAGCAAAAGCAAAGAACTTGATGAAAAATGATCAAATTTAGAAAACCCAGAATATTGGCAGGCTTGAGCCACTCAGTGCTGGCATGGCTGGGATTAAAGCACCAAGAGCAAGGACCAGAAGGAAGCCACCCATGGGGGTTAAAATCCCATCAGGTCTCCTGGTCAAACCTACACAGGGAGCCTTAAGGCCACAGTCCAAGGATGCCAACTGACTCCACACTGCTGAGTGCTAACTTCATCACCAGGAGAAAGCAGAAGCAATGTTCTCGCCTGTTACATCAGGAGAAATCAGCACAACTCCAGCATTTGGAAGAATATAAATCTGCATGTTTACAGTCCCACTGGTGGGTGCAAGTGAAGGCAGTGAAATACGTGGCAGGCTTGCCAGGCTCTGCACTGCAAGAACATGGCAGCTGAGACTCACCTGCAGCCATCTCCATCCTTCCCCTGCAAGCACCACACACACTGCACATCCAGGAGCTTGCATTTCCCTGAGTAATGGTTCCGAAAGGAAAGATTGAGAAATCCTGAAGCAAATAACTAGGCTGGCATCTCTTTTTTTAAAGAAAATGGAAGAGATGACCAATAGGTTCAGACTGTCTTGGAGGCCTGTTTTAAAAGTTCCCATTGTACAAACAAGTCATCAGGACTTAAACCACTTTAAACCACTTGCAATTGAAAACATGCTTTTAGTGGTTTTGTGAGAGCAGAGACTTTTACCATCTATTAATATTCTGCTAACTTTGGTTACTAAAAGTATCATCCTGGACATGCTATTTTTGACACTCTATTTGGAACATAGCAGGAGCACTAGGCAGGCACTGTGGATGGTTATCCTGAGCACTCATGATGTTTAAAGATCTCCCAGAAAGTATTGTAAAAGTGTGTAAATCCTAGGAACTTGGACAAATTCCAGCTTCAGCAATACATTCTCCCAATATTCCTCCTGCAGTTTCAATTGGAAAACCATCCCCAAACACTGTACAGCATTGCCGTGAGCTGTAAAACAACTGCCATATTTTACCCAATATTTGGCTGCTCTTCTCTTTAAATAATTTGTAAGTCATTTTGTAAGGAGCTTTGGGATAAAAATGGGCTGCATAAATATATTATCATTGTCATTAATTCTGGCACCATTCAAGACCACCAGTATTTAAAATCAATTAACAGTTCTTTTCCTATTATCATTGGCATTTTATTTTTATTCAGCTAGAACAAGTCTCTCATAAAAGTTAAAAACAACCTATTTTTGGAAGTAATACAGCAACAGTAAAGGAGACTTGGTGAATTCTTGTTAGATTTTTACCAACATGAGTTTTCTGGAAATATTTTCACATGTAGAAGTTTTGGACTGGTGTAAAGGGTGAGACCACATCCAGTAAAAGGAGTTACCCTGCTTATTTCACACCTTTAGCTCATCATGTCTTTCTTTTTAAGTCATCATTAAAATACGTCAAGACAATGTCTGTTCTAAGCTCAAAATACTCTGAAGCAGAACCTAAATCCTGTCTGTGTTTTGGCTCATAGAAGCCAAGACAATGTTGAATTTCTTTAGCTGTTACCAAGTCTCTGTCAGCAAAGGTAACAGTACTGTTCTTTTCCACGGCCCCACATTGGACATGCCTCAGTGACAACAGCCTGAAAATTCTGTCGGTAGCCAGCAAATGGCTAACCACAGTGGACTAAATGAATGCTGGGGCAACAGCTTCCTGAAGATGATATAGCATCACCAGTTTTTTCTATTATTAATGACTCCAAGAACTCTGGAATTTGCATCAGCCTTAAATTCAGCTGCTTGTTTCATAGGAAGTTTGACCAGAACTCTCTGTGTTATATGGAATAACCATCCGAGTCACCTGGTCATCTGCACTTTGATGGAGATCAAGTGGAAAAAGGCTTGACCTGTGTTTCAATGTTTAGCATTTCCGAAACAAACCACAGGTGAGACAAAATGTAAACAGGTTTCCCAACCTAAAAATATAACTACGTCAAGTGATACCACTAATAATACTTTGGTAAGACTTTTATTGTCTCCAAACATGCAAACATCACCTGGATGGCACATAGCATGTAGATTTGCTATTGCAAGGTAACAAGGAGTGTCTGGAAGCAGCTGGAAATAATTCAGTAACACAGTACAGTGAAAAGGAGTTTAAAAACCACACAGTCTCAATGATATTTTCATAGTGCTCCAAGCAATTTACTTCCACAAGTTAAATGGTTTCAAGACTATCCAGCTCAAAATTACATACACAGCATAAATGCCAACAGTGGTAAACTGCAGAGCATCAGGCCAATGAAACAACAGCCAACAGCCCTCGAGGAAATTACAGTGAGATTTATGAATGGCATTCTCATGGCTTTGATGGATATCACCCAAAGTCCTCTCATATCTGTCAGTGTCTATCTCATCTGTGTCTCACTATGGAAAATAATTCACATTTTATGCCAATATTGCAAAACCCATTGGACTCATTCAGCCCATAAAAGCTTTGCCTCTGCTCTCCACCTTGCTGGTATCCAGAACATGAACTGACTTGTGTGAGTAAATTACTATTCCATATAGATTAGACAGTCAAAAGTTTGGACTATTTGGAGTCCATGTAACTTTGTGATTTTAGATAAGGCTTTTCTTATGATGAAAAGCATCTCCAGATTAAAATGCAGCAAAAGAGACTGCATCTTAGGTAGGGCAGGTGTTAATTTATAGTCCGATGACAGCAATTATAAATACTCCTAATCTAATTCTTGCTTTATATTCTTCTGCTAAGTTACTCAAGCAGCAGAGCACATTTTTGTTTGTTTGCATCATCCAAATAGCTCTTATTTAAGATGAATAGATGGGATGATCTGCTGTGTTTAGGGTTTTCTCTGTCCTCTGACTTAAGGTGAGTGAGAGGTGAGGTATTTGGCAGGTGTGGAGGTTACTCAAAGACTCAAGTTTATGTTCTGGAGTGATTTTGGACTCAATATACTTTGCAATCTTAATGAGAGCATGGAAGTAAAAGTCAGAGAAGGTAAATAAGTAAAAGGCAAAAAGCAAGCAAAGAATTTCGGCGTGCAAATGTTATCAGCTCTAGAAATCTTAAATTGAACTGTATGGAGATTTTTCATGGGTCTGAACTCATCTCAAGTTGAGACACATAAAAAATTAAAGATATATATATATATATGTAATGTCTTATATGCCTAAACTTTCATGTAAAAGTCCCACAGACCTTGAGGCATTGTTGGAAGGATTTCAGCAGACGTGGCTATTGAGGAGACAGCACGCCCAAAGGGAGGAGCAGGCAGAGTCACACAACTCCAGACCTCCTGGAGATAAGTGAATTGGCCAACAGAAACATGGCAATGAAGCAGTCAATAATCTTTATCCAAGAGGAATATGCTACAAAAGAACAAGACCATGGAAATGAAATAAGTGATCATTTTATCTTTAGGGTAGAAGCAAAATCTGAAGGAGCATCTAGGAAGACAGATGGAGCTTTGGGGAATAAAATGACCTTGTTATAATAATATGCTTTACATTATGACTTGACTGAAAAAATTACCAAGTGAGAAAATGTGCAAAAGGCCAGATCATGCTGGAATGGAAGATTCTGACTTGTATGAATAAATGTTTTTTAAAAAATTAATGAGTGAAGCCTTACAAAACTGGAGGGGGAGGTGTGTGAAACTAGCAAGTGCTTAAAGTAATTTTATCTATGAATGAATCAAACCAGAAAGTGTAAAGAGAGTGCTTGCAGACATAAACTACCTTAATTTTAGCCATCTCTGTGTGGATTAAAGGTCAAACGCTTTTTGGTTAAGTGATATATCAATACCTCTAAGTAAGAACCCAGAAGGTTTTCTCTCCTGGATGAAGAGACAAGTTTCTCCCAACATAACAAAGAACTGAAAATGCAAACTAATAAATAATAAAGGTGTAATTAAAGGAGAATGTGAAACCTTCCTGAGCCTCTAATCTGGAAATGGTGAACATCATGCCAAAATGAGTATTTTGGTGGAAGGTTTTTTTACCCTCTTGATGAGAGTTTGTTCAAAAGATGTAATTTGAGGACAGAGCACAGCAATGGTTACTGTAATAAAGAATATCTAAAATCTACAGAGGATGTATTAATTGAAAATATTTAATTCTTTGAAAGCAGGGCTATATGATGGAAGGCATTATAAAAAGTTGAAAAATTAGAGTGGGACTAAAGAAAGGCAGAACAAGATTTGTAACTTGGAAAAGAAAAAGTTCTCAGCGAAAAATTTAAGGTGTTGAATTTCTGTAGTTTGCCAAACAGAAGCTCAGGACTTGATTATATCACAGTAACTGTCATGTAAGCTATAAAAAACTACGTGGGATGCTGCTGTGCATTAAGGTTGTTGAAATTAGTAGCAGATTTCTTTTGTTAGCCACACTAGCGAGATCCAAACCAATGCAGGTAAGCACACTTGTGCTGCCATCCTGCCTAAAGGGAACAAGATACCCAGGAGAGGCTTTCCAGTCTACTGAATAAAGGCATAAAACCGGTGAACTAAAGCCAAAATGAAGATAAAAATAAGTCATCCATTTTCAGCAGGGAGAAGAATTGACTTTTTATAGGCAGGACGTGAGGAACGGGTGGACTCTCCCTCTCTCGAAGTCTCTGATCTAATTTCAGCCCGGTCTCGGATGAGAGATGTTGGCTGCACACAACTTATTGGCCTCATTACAGGTGTGTGAAATGTTGTGGCCTTAAAATCCAGGTGAGGAGATTCCCTCTCCAAACCCCAACGCAACAACTGTGGGTTCCTCCCAACGGCCGCTGGGTCCAAGCTGGAAATGCTCTGTAACACGTAATAAATACGAGTGTGGAGCAGGAGGAATGTGTCACCACAGAAGGGCAGAAAGGCTTCCTTGGCAGCAGCCACAGCGCTGTGCCATGTACCTGTCAGTACCCATCACCAGGATGAAGAAGGATGCGAGGTATTTTGGACAGCGGGGAACAGCCACAGACACGGCTTAGAAAATAAAAAGGTTGACAAAATATATTAGTCTGAGGTAAAATTTCATTGAATCTTCGCTTGATTATAGACTGCCCAATCTCCAAACATGCATATGCACTTTTCAAACCACTCTTTAGTGTTTTCAGAAAGCTGCAATTATTTTTGCAGGGTTTTTAAACAAGCCCTCCATGGGATTTTGGTATTTTCCAATGCTGTCTCAGACAATTCTGTTTTAAAATAAAACCTGGGCAGACTGTGAGACTGAGGGCTGGGTCTCTGGGCTGCGCATAGGGATGCAGCAGGGCCAGCTCAGGGGGACCAGGGGGGGATAGACTTGGGTTGCTTTAGCAGAGAACCTGGCTCAGTATCAAAAGCGATGGGATGCAAAGAAAACAAAGAATAGAAAACGCAAGATGGGACTGACCTTAGCAAACACTGGCAAGTGAAAGGAACCACCTTCAGTGCTTGAGCTGCCAAATGGAAAAATGAAAACAAATAAAGAAAAACAACAAAAAAATATGTCTGCGGCTTATTTTAGCACCGAGAGCCTGCAGGTGAATGACATGTCAAGACTAAAGTGTTCCTCCTCTAGGTCCCACTTGGGCTCTTTTATTTGTACAAAGAGAAACCTTGAGCTCCTGTGGTTGTTGAGCCCTGGGGCATGGCAGGATGGTTGGCCAGGCAGCGGTGCACCACCTCCCAGTGACCCAGCAAGCTTAGGAGCACCCTGGGGACATGGCCGGGGACTTGGAGCTTGCAAAGACTGGTACAGCAAAGAGAAATCCTCAGGGCAGAATTAAACATGGACTATTCCAGCTCCTTCACAGCTGCAGGAGGTCTCAGAGGGGACCTGAGCACTGACCGTACCGCAGGGTGCAGAGCTTTTCCATCGGGGTTCAGAGCACGACCCCTCTGAGGCTGGACCTGATTTCCAGGGAGCTTGGAAAGTTTCTGAATTTCTTTTCATTTTGATGCTGATTTGGAAAGAAGGATTCAAAATTTTCCCTGCCAGCTTCTAATTTGGAGAAGGGAATGATTGGCAGAGGGCAAGGTGGGATGAGCTTTGTTTCAGCTACATTGAAATACCTCACTTCAATATTAACTTTAAAATAAGCGAAGTTCACAGCAATGGCACCAAACTCCAGCATGTTTTGATGCAAATCCATAAAAATAAACCATTTCCCTTTTAGCCCCAAAATGCAGAATTACTCCTGAAAATAATTCCCACAAATCAAAAGTGAGAAGAAATAAATCTACCGGCTGTCACAGTTTCCAGCTTTACCCAGGCTTCATCTTCCTTATCCCTCTGAAATGCTGGTAAAATGATGGGCCTTGAAGTCATAAAGATAGAGCCATAAAAATAGCCATAAAGATACTATCTCCATCCCTGGACAGGGATAATAGTCCCTTGCCCTCAGTGGTGATTGTAAATGTAGATAATTAGCATGCACCAAATGTTTTGGAGAACCCTACATAAGAAGGCTATAGAAGTCTATGTGATTGTCATTTATTAAATGGTCAGGAGTTATTCAAGCTGCTGGGAAACCTAAAACAAGTTAGGAACTGAAGCTTATTTAGGAACACAGAATTCTGAGTGTATCTGGCAACGCCGGCGTTTTGAAAACACTTTGGGATGGTGTTTTTTTGCACACATGTGTCTCATTTTGCACATTACCTCAGTCTCACAGTCTGTGGCTTTCCAGAAGTTGACTGACAGCTCCAAAAGCCTCCTCTTGGCTGTCAGATAAATTGCTGATTATTTTAGTCCTTCTTCCAAGGCTTTGAACATCCCGTTTAGCTCGCAGGGAAGAAAAAACAGACTACCCCTAAAGACAGCTCCAGGATGTTCCTATACAGCTGAATTTTACTTTGTGCTGCAGAAATTGCCCTGGTCAGGGAAGGGATGTGTCCAAAGGAAGTCTGGAAAGCTCTGCTTGTTGCCTAAAGCTACGCACGACACCATAATAAGGCTGAACAATGGATTTGAGGTTCCTTTGGCTGTCTTGCGATCAGCCAAGCCGACTGGTCCAAGCATCAGAGAGCTGGCTGTCAATCAGTGGCACCCAGGAGTGAAGTTCACACCAACTTCTGTCCTGCTCTATTTCTGAACATGATGCAGACTTAGAAAGCAACACTTCGATTCTGTGTGTACAAAGAAAGAGGCAGTCTCATCCAATTTTAGGACTGGTTTTATGTGCGTTTGTCTGTAAAACCGACAAAAGAAGTTAAGAATCACTGACAACTTCCAGGCACTATTTCCTTTTCTATTGGAACCTTGGAGCTTCCACCACGGCTTATCAGACATGCAAACAATAACAGGGTAACCCTTGAAGTCCAGTCATTTATTTAGGCTAGAAGAAAACCAGTTTTTTTTTAAAAGAAAGCAACAGATTTTTCATTTTGCAAAAGATTGAGTTACATTATCTCTGAGGCTTGTTTGAAACTTATCTGAATCTTCAGGGACAAATTTAGACCTGATTAAAATCTCCTTTGCTTTGAGCAGGGTTACACTAGGGATGCAGTTGTAGCTTTTAAGGTGGCAAAATCTGGCTGAAAATGTTTGAAAATAAAAACCTTTCCCACTTCTGTTTGATATCAAAGATTATTGCAGCCAGAAATCAAAGTGAAATATTGAGGTCTAAGGGAAGGCAGTATGGAGTGGATAATCTACCTAGAAAGGCAAATATCTGCCTTTGCTGTCGTATTTCATCTCACCTATCTCAGGCTTCAGTCCAGCAAAGTAATTATGCATGTGCTTAGCTTTTGGAAAGTGGGGAATTCTATCAATATTAAACAAACTATAAGGCTGTTTATACTAAAGCATGTGCCTAGGCAGTTTTTTTAAGCAGTTTTTTAGATTGGGCTCCCAGAAAAACATTAATGACTATTTTAAACCAAATTTATTTGGAACTGGATTTATTCCATGCACTTTTTGACCACGGTCAGGTCTCCTCGTTTCCTGGGATGTGCATTGTAGCAGCTCCTATCCCACTTGTCTGTGCATCCTGCTTGTCACAACTATGGCTCTCCCAGGAGGAACCCTCACCCTGTCCTCAGCAAGGTTCATCTCACGTGCCTGGGAAGTGGTTAAAATTGCTTATGAACAAATACAAGTGAAGAGGTGGGGTCTGTCAGGGATCAGAGAGCAGCCAGAATCTTTAGTCCTCTATTTTTGGATGTTTTCTCTAAAAAGTTTTTTAAATCCTTAGTGAAAAAGTTGCTCCGTGAACCCAGCATGTACTAATTAGGTGAAAAACTTCTTTGCAAAGGCTACTTTATAATTATAGGATTTGAGCCGTGCCATAAAAAATTTCAGATATATTTTTTTAAAAGAAGCAGATCATTATATTTAGAGCAAAGTCATCCCCACTTTTTCTGTCTCCCAGGATAGACATGAAAACACCTTTGAAAATTATTTTTTTCCCCTAAGTATGGTTGCTTTCCCGGGTGTAAGTACGTTCAAGTGAATCTAATTACATCTTGCATTCAGCAAGCTAAATATTTGATTTCATATTAATATGTTTTCTCTCCAGCTAGTGGTAAATGTGGCTTCGTGCACCAGATGCAGAACATTTTTAAGAGCTGGGCAAAACCAATATATATTTATGTGTTTATGTATACGTGTGTGCATGTATATACATATATAAATGTAAATGCTTACCACAGAAGAGGGAAAAATGCTCCTAAATATGAAGCACTTTCCCCTCCACTCCCAATCATTCCATTTTTGTGGAGTAGAATAAAAAAAACATGAACGTTTCTGATCACTATGGTGTCGTAGCAAAAGGAAATAGCAGACACTGGTGCCACTGGAAGTTGATGATCTGACAATCTGAACGACACAGATTGTATTTTACAGCCAGTGAGTGATTTGTTTTGACCCACAAACTGAACACTCAGCCCAACAATTGGCAAACCTGAGGGAACTAGCTGAGAGAGAAAATTTGGGAGGTACTATTGAGTACAACTGTGTCTGGAGGAATCAAATGGAATGGGAAGACTGCAACAGAGAAAAAGCATCCAAAGATGCAAACTTCTTGCTGTCGTCCTTGCTCAGCTATGAAGTGAGCATCTGGCAACTTCTTTCATGGACTAGGCTTGAATAGACCTCCTCTTGTGCCTGAGTGTTAATGAGAGGCAATGGAAAAATTATGCTGAAATATTGAATTGACAAGTTTCAGGGCTTAACTCTGAATTTGGCACCTTGAGAAAGCTACATGGCATTAATTTTGCAGTCTTCTCCAGAGGTTTTATTAATGTTGTCATCTAAATGTCACATTGATAAATGACTAACTTAAAGAAAAAAATCACATAAATAAATATATATCAGTGACTCCAATGTAAACTGCTATTTTTATCATACCTGGGATCGGATGACCATGTTTCTAAGGGATTATTATTTCAGATAAGCACGTGGAGCAGCATGGGAATGCATGTCTATTCCCTGGCTAAGAGACAGGAATGACCTCACCAACTTTCTAGATCCAGGAACTATCAACATCAGCACAGGTAATCAAAAAACTGAAATAATGTCCTTTAGGCACCACCACGACATCCAGAGTGATGGGTATGTAAAGGCTTTCTTCAGAGCTGCACTCCATCATGTGAAATTGAAGTCATGGATTGCCCTCAACAACACAGACATTTCCCGAATGGAACAAGACACAACCTATGGAAAACTGCTAGCAAGTGAAAGGGGGAAGTGGCCATAATTATGTTTTGGAATCGAGATTTTAGAATAGCATTAAGCCAGGATATCTTTTGATTCACACACTGCTACCTTCAAGCCACATCAGTAGATTCCCTTTCCAAAGCTAACACACTGCATTTTTAAATTAAATTGTATGATTTTTTCCCCCCATTTTCACAGATCATGATTCAATAGCAGCTTTAGTAATGGGCAGATAATTAAATTTTCACTTTTCAGTCTTGATGCTTTGTTTATTTAACAAGCCTGATTAAAAAATAAGTAGCTCACGACATGGTATCACTCCAGCTGTTTCCAGCTTCTCATTATGTTTCTTGTAACAATCCACATCCAACCCACCAGGAGTAGCACAGAGACTCCAGAGAAATACCATCCTTCCATTTAGTAGCACAAATCAAAGAGAAAGTTGTTTTGTTTGAATTAGGGAAGGGAAAGCAGAGAAAAATAAACTGCAAACCAAAGTATGTTCCCACTTATGGTACTTTCCCCTGGATTGAGCAAGAGATCCAGCACAACTTTAAATCATAAATGGTAAAGATAGAAAAGTTTTCCCTAACTTGTATGGCCAACACCAGGCCCACAATTTGGTCCTTCCTGATCTGTTTTAAGTAGGGAAAGGAACAAGGTGCTGAAAGCATAAACCAACAAAAATAGCTCCCTCAGTGTAGAAATCACAGGCCATGTTCAGATAACTTTTTCCTCCCCCTGTTCCTTTTCCATTGTCATATCTGTCTGGAACCAGAAGGAAAATTGCAGATGCCATCAAACTCTTATCCTCATTATTCCAGGGAAATTCAACAAATAGAACCAAATTCTTTTCTCAGCTAAGAGAAAATATCTTCACCAAAGCTAACAGTAACCTCAAGGGCTTCAGGGATGCTGATGAGGTCTATCTGTTTGCTCTAAGCTTATCTGCTTCCAGAGAAGCTGTTTCTGGAGATCCTCCTGGGCTCAGCACGACCTCCCTCCTATCCTAAATGCTATTTATCTGTTCCAGACGAGTAACAGAGGAAATAGCACGTTCACCTTTGGCTCTCCACAGTAGGTACCAGCTCTGTCCAGAAGCTCTTTTGATGGTATTCCATCTTTATATAGATACAAATGTATTTCTAGCTTCTACTCACATTGAAGAAGATATTTTAGCTTCCCTTATTGCTCCATTCAGTACAATTTCCACTTAACAGGAGTGAGCTGAGGTCCATTCCTGCACCTTAAAGACAGGGAACATCTCTCTCCTTCCCTTGCTCCTCCCAACCTACAGACAATGTCTCTCTGTCTTGGCTGTATAGTCTTGACTCAAAGATCATTGGGCAAAAAATAATAAATCAATGATCTTTGTACTGATGCTCATTATTGAAGTATCACATCAATGTTTAGCCTGAGGAGCGCTGAGCTGTGTAAATACTTTTTTGGGCTTCAGTGGGAGAAAATAGTAGGGTCCACTAAATTGTTGCAAGGGAAAAAGGTTGTAATTATTAAACCAAAATATGTAACTCAGCTAGCTTAAGTAAACAGCATCGTGCCCAAAGTCGCAGTATTTTTCTAT
The DNA here is from genome assembly GCA_013398125.1 of Aegotheles bennettii. Taxonomy (NCBI): domain Eukaryota; kingdom Metazoa; phylum Chordata; class Aves; order Caprimulgiformes; family Aegothelidae; genus Aegotheles; species Aegotheles bennettii. Next base: position 112,709 of record VZRW01005010.1, read on the forward strand.
GTGTCTTTATGACATTATAAACAGTGATGAGAATGTAAAGGATGATAGCAAAAAGTGTATCTATAAACCTTTGTATGCCAGCTTATGTCACATTGTGAGGGTGTGAAATGATACAAAAACTCATTCCTTCAGCAAAATGAGATGAAATGAATGGCAGGCCACTTTGTGCAGCAAGATGTATTTGGCTGCGGGCTGCTCCAGCCAGAGCTGTGAATGCAGGCAGTCAGGAGAAGTGGGCAACTCCAGGAAAATTCAAGGAGTACAGGGAAAAGGCTGAGCCCTGGACGGGAGCCAAATAAATCTTGTTGAGGAAAAATAAATATCTCTGCTGGATGTCATTCAGAGATACTGCTATTAAGCTGGTATTTCCCAGTGAGGCTTGTAATCACAACCGAAGCCTCCTGCAGCAGCAGCAGCTACTTGTAGCTATAGAAAACTGAATCTGTGTTTGAGACCAAAAAAAGCTATCTAATGCTAAAAACAAGAAAGCACCATCTATCTACATGACTTGTGAAGTTGTTTCATCCTCAAAACATGTTCAATTACGAGTGCTGTATAACAATTCTATTATTTCTTCTATTATTCATCCTGACCCAGGAAATCTGCAAGATGCCCATCAACCTCCAGCAGCAGCACCGGTGGTGGGACATAGGAGTTTCTATCAGGACAAGTAAACATAAATTGGGTCATCTGCAGTTTTCTCCTCTCACTCATGAAACCAAGGTGGGTTCAATGATACACAATGATTCTTCTCCAATGAAGATTTAATTCCTCCCTGTGGTGCCCACCATGTCACCTTGAAGGCACGGACTGGTTGCACACACAGAAAACACTTCAGAGCTGCAGATAACGACCGTGCTGGCAAACTTTCACCATGTGCTTGTGCTGCTTTTACATTCTTTCCATGGCATCTGGTACTGATGGCTGCCAGACACTAAATGGAGCTGTCAGCTGCCCCAGTGCAACTTCCCCCATGCTCAAGTGACTGAACCCAAGAAGTACCACAGGTCACCTCTGAAGCTGGGCACCTCACTGGAGCAGGAACCATCACTGGCAAGAAAATGGTCAACAAATATCATTGAAATATGCCTGGAACTGGCTGATTGTGTTAAGTCTGATTACTGAATTTTACAACACTAAGCACCTGAATCAGCCTGGAAACAAACCGAGGAACTGTGGCTTTTCTGCTGACTTTTTCATCTATCCAAACAAGAATTTCTCTTTTTTTTTCTTCCTTTTTTAAAAGTTAGCAGGATAAAATATCAGACTGTGCAGAATGACTGGCTGCTATATTTAACTCAGACAAACACATAACAAATCACTATTCTGTAGAAAGAAGGCACACCTCATAGGCTATATTTTTTTTTCTTGAGACCTGGACGTAAGACCACAACCCTCTAAATAATCCTCCAGAAATAAACCAATGAAATGTTCCCTCTGACAACAGACACAGTATTATACCTGCAGCTGGTAAATGTTTCCACAGTTCAACCACCTTTCCTTTTCATTTCCAGTAAAAATTCGATCCCAGGGGAAAGAGTCAGCAGCTAGGATTTTAATTACTTTTCTGCAATAACGTAGAATTGAGAGTAGCTTTTTTTTAATGCTACTGATGTGTTCTCCTTTTCTTCTCTTTCTTGAGGGGGAGGACAGAGGACAGTCCACAGCAAAGGCTGATGCCCCATGGAGAACCATCCCCTTTGTCTCTGATATCGTTGTTATTTGCTATTCCCCTGCAGTTTAAAGGCAGAGTACCCTGTGAATTCGATGAAGCCTCCAGAGAACATCTGTCTCTAGATGTACAGAAGTACAGAGAAGCCTCCAGAGAACATTGTCTCTAACAGTGCTGTTGGCTCAGTCTTTCGGACCAGACTCTGAGTGAAATGTCCTGATTGCAGCACCTTGCTTGCCTGGAACTAAAACTTGCAGAGCTCTGAAACTGGGGACTACCATAAATTTCAAATTAAAATGCAGTATTTGAATCTGAAAATGTTCCAGAATTCAAGAGGATGAATCCCCTCACCTATGAGATTGCCTCCAGAAGTTGTTTGGTTGCCTGTTTGTTTTAAATTAAAAAAACCCTAGGATAGTTCTGATTCACCTTCTAGGTTTGAGTTTTCACATATTTCTGTCATGCTTTTGAACTTTGATATTTCCTTTTCTGCCATGAGAAGTAGAAACTTTCTTTCAGATAAAAGATAATACTGATGTTATTTTTGCTGATTTCAGCAGGGAGTAAAGGAAATATGCTCACATATATAACCATACATATATACATTTATAAGCACAAGGTATATATATATATGTCTGTTCACAATCACATAACTATGCTGCCAACTCCAGATACACAATATTGCAAGTGTTGAAGTATTGAGGTCCACTTCTGATTTTTATGATGTATTCCCCAAAAAGCACGCTGTATCCCAACTTCCTTGCTCCAGCAAAACACACTTGCCAGGAAGTGCATTAGAGATCCTTCCTGAGGCAAGTGATGGGGAAAGAGACAACATTTTTATTGGACAATCAGCCCAGTAATGACACCAAGAGCAGGACCTGAGTGGAGGAGAGGTGGAAGCTCCAGAGCTGCAGGTAAATGTGCTGGGGAGTGTGTGAGCGATGGACAAGAGCAGCTGCATGAGTGGAAAATCAGTGTTTCCTGTTTGGATAAATCCTTTCCACTTATCCCATTATTCTAAGGGGTTTGTCTGGTCAATCTTCATCTCATTTTGCTGGCGGGCCATACACAGAGCACTGAGATTTCCACTGCGGGAGTCCCTGGCCGTAAACACCACTGTACTCCCGCCCCGTGCTGGCAACAACTTCTTGGAGTTTGATTTCTTAGTGGATTATACAGGAAAAGAAGCAGAGAATGATCAGGGAAATTAATTAGCATGAGAGCCCTAGCTTCCTTTCAAATGGCTTTGCCCCCCAGATTTCACTTTTGCAGTATATCAGTGTGTATCCAGCGTCCTTCCCTGACACTTAAGAGGACATTGTATTTTTCTTCTGGGATCTCTGTGTATATCTATATATGTGTCATTTCCTATTTCTCTGGAGTTAGAGGTTTAGAAATACCTTAAACATAACCTGCTTTCGATTTTTGTAATAACCATGATTTATATTAAGGCTGTTTTATAACTAGCTACCCTCTGCCCTGTACTCATAAACCAGAACTGTGCTCCCAAATTTTGAAATGAGACTTCAGGATAATAAAGCTTGCATATTGCAGCCTTTCTCTGTCAATATGCTACCCCTCATCCAACCCACAAATTATCACTTAAAGCCTTTGCTTCTAAAATTTGAAAATATCTTTTTTTCAATGTTCTTATTCGGATGTGGTTTGCTGTATTGACACTCAGGGAATGCAAGCCTGATGATGACTCATAGCCATAGCTAATAATAAGAAATGTAGATATTGCTATGGAAAGGGGAGCTTTCTAATTGATTTATATTTGATACTGTAATGAACACAAGTTCAGGCCCAAAAGTTAAACTTAATAACAGCAGAAACAAGTTTCAAGGGAGCAAATATTTTGTGTTAAAATACAGGGAATGCTCACTGCAGGTTTCTTTGGAAGGTTCTTGACTCATTTAATTTTCATATGCAATTCTTATGCTGCAGCATTGCAACTCTCCATCTCATACTCAGGGAGATCTATGTGCATGGCTCAGTTTGGGTTGGATAGCATTTGTCAGTCAAATAAATTCCAGAGATGATATGTGCATCAAACCCACAAAGAGAAATGAACGCTGACAACTTCAAAATTGGGAAATATCCGTCCATAATAATAAACCGCTAACTGCCGGCTCTAGCCCTGAGTCCTTGGGGCTTCAGCAGTCCCCGAAGTAGCTCATGTTCAACAAGATATTTCAAAATAGTAATATTTCACTCTAACGGTAGCAGTCCTGCATGAGGAGCATCCCACCCCTGGCCCGTGGCAGGACAATGTGCTCATTGTTGCTCCGTGGCTCCTCTGCCGCTCCAGCGCCCGTCCCAGCACTGCCTCCCACCCGCCTCTGGTGGCTGCCAAGAGCATTTTATGAACATTTGAAAATTTATTTACAGGTATTTTTTCAGCTTTTTTTTTTTTTTTTTCCATTTTGCTATGAATAAGATGGGATTTTTAAGAAACAGCATTCCGGGGACACTTGGATGGGTGTTGGGAGCCTTGGTTCCCAGCTTGGCTCACGTTCCTGTTGCTGCAGTCTGCCATGTACTGGGTTGGCTGCCTGGTACTTCAGTGCCACAGCCCTGTGCCCTGTGACCTTCAAACATGCCTTTTGTTTTTTGCCGTTTCCTTTTTTTTTTTTCTTGTGGTGGAGGAACAAATAATTTAATTTGCTAAGCTCATAATAAAGAGTCCTCCTTTTGCCCAAGAGATTTTCAAGACAACCTCTCATGTTGTACAATGTCATAACTCCTGAGGGTGTGCAGCCAGGGAAGTACAAAAGCTTGCCCTGGCTGAGGATGTGTCATACGATGTTCTTACATTCAAATTTATGGTATATCAGTACAAGTGTAGCTATTTATCTGTTAAAGCTCCCACTGCTTCTTTGTTATACACCTTCACATCTCCTTGACCATCACTCTCCTGCATTGCAGGAGGAACAAGGGATCCAGAGCTCACGTGCCCTTTCTGGCCAAGAAACATTGTCATTTGTAATATTTACAATACTCTTTCATTACTTGTAGCTTGTTATCATGAAAATAATAATTGTACAAGCACAAACAATGAAAAAAGCCTTGAAGAGGCAAAGGGACTCGGTGCTGAGAGGTGCATCTAATTCTTCCTGTGCTTTTCCCCATCCTACTGAGGGATGCTCGCACATCCCCAGGGAAAGAGGATGGTTTTCCCATGGATTGGCAGGTAAGGTTCTGGTGCTACCCCCAACATCACAGGCATCCCAATGAAATATTAATGGTCCTGCTTTTAATAGCAGCACAACCTAAATTAAGTCATTGGAAGAGAGATATTGTCCCATTAAGAACAGTAAAACCTTAAGCTCTCTTCCTGAAGAGTAGCCGTGGGCAGTTAAAGTGACAATCAATTTAACCAGGTGATATTGCTTTATAAGTCTCTGAAGTGTGAAGTCCCAGCATGCCTGATGTATTTCATTTTAATTTCCTTTTGGAACACAGAGCTGTGGTTAGTGGGGAACCTCACGCACACACACACACACACGCAAGAAAAGCCTTAGGAGTGTAGGGAAGGAGGAAATTATTTAACCCTTTCAAAAAGCTATACAATTTCTTTAGCTAAGCAAAGAAAAATAAGCATTGATACTTTCTGCTTTAGTTACTGTGTAAAAATAAACAACAGTCTTGCATAGCTAATAACTATGTCAGGGCCCCTCGCTAATATCTGCTACAAGTCCTGAAAACTTACTGAAAAATATTTTTTTTCCAGTTTCCCTTCACTTTAAGCAACTTCTAAATCAGCAGCTCATGCCCTCTATAGGGGAAAGAGATAAGAATCATGTAATTTCATCTGATTTCCCATTTCCAAGCTATTTCTCTGACATCAGACCACACAGGTACATGGAGACTCCTTATCAGATGTAGCTTACTGTGGGTTTCAGGTCAAATCTGATCTTTTCAAGATGGTAGCACTGCCAAAGTGGAGTGAGAGTCAAGATGATACAACAAAAGATGTAGTGATGAGAGTGTCTACCTGTCCAAAAGAGAAAAACTGTACCTTGCTTCAGCCCCATACTGAGATTATTTAAAAGAGATTGAGAAACCATAATAGAAATTAAAACCTTTTCAGGATCTTTCCTTATTTTATTTGAAACCAATAGTTTATGGAATTAATGATCATCATCACGAGCATCCTCCTATGGGTACTTGCTAAAACTAAGCAGAGACAAATAACGTATGATGCCCTAACAGAGGCACCTCCAAAAAAATAAACACATCACATTTCTGGTTAGAGGTTGATTAGATGTGTTCATCTTTGCTTGTAGTGCTCTAAATTATTTTTTTTTTTAATATAAAAACTAAAAACTGACCTGCTAATGGTGACATAAAAGCCGTGCACATAGCTGAATCTCAGGAATATATTTTTTAAAAATGGAAACAGATTCACAAATAAAAAAATCCTGACAGTTTTATTATCATATCAGTAGGACTGTGGTTCAACTGCAGGCATGAGTTAAGCCAGTAATTACTTCAATTTCCTGGGAAAACAGATAGAGATGTGCTGACGACATAATCAAGGGCTGTAACAACTGTCCTACAGTTCTGCAAGTCGTGCTACATTTGGAGGAATCCTGCTGGTGTGTCCATAAAGGACAGGTCTGTTTATTTGTAGTATAGTGCAGTGTAGAAAGAAATTAAACTTGTATTTATTTTGCATATGTATATTGCGTTTGCTAGCATGAAAGGAAGGCTCTCTATTTTTCCAACCAATCAAGGAGAAAAATTTAATGGTCTAAACATCTACCTCTTCCTGGCTGACAGCAGCTTTTGAAGCCCAGACCCAAAGTCGGCTGAGTCAGACAAGGTTCCTTCTTGTCTCATCATTTCATCAAGGTGTAGGAACAACGTGGCTTGTCTATGCCACAAGGAAATTCAAAGCAAGGGGCTCCCACATGCTACATTTAATGGTGATGCCCATCACCAGGAGAACTGTGAAAGGCTCCTTTGGATTTAGCAAGCTAAATGGGGTATATCAAGTTGAAGTGGTTTAGAAATGTTGCATTCAGTTTTTGAGTAGGTGGTGGAAAGTGAGGAACTTAAAGATTAAGGCTTGAAAGGCAAAACTTATGAAGCCTTGCTTTTCAGGCATAAAAAACAAACAAAACCTGCACACTCGGAGAGCTCAGCCCTGCCTGCAGGAGTGAGCCATGCTGCGAGCCCAGATCTGAGGATGCCTCTATGCACTGTCCCCACACAAAACCCCCATCTGCATCCTAATGGGGTGGCTACAGAAACCACTGCTGGTCCAGACTTGGGGTGGAGATATAAAATTTACCTTCCCAAAACTGAGAAAGAAGGATACTGGGCTGGGAAGGCAAAGAACAGAAAACCCTGTTTATTAAATCTTCAGCTGCACACAAAGAAGCCAAAGCACCAGATAAAATCCAGCTCTCCTTTAGAGCTTGGCTTGTTTGCTGTGAGCCACACAGTTGCTCTTCTAAATGCCACCTGCAATAACCAGTACACAAATACCCAGGCTGTGTAGGAATCAGGGACAAGATTTATTGAGAGTTTCTGTGTTGGGCAGCAAAGAATGGATGAATGAATGGATGGATGGATGGATGGATGGATCTGTCCTTTAAACTGAAGTGAGCAGGAATACCCTGAACCTAGTGCTTTGGCTCTTCTTTTTTTTTGTACTTCTCTAGGAAAACCACAGGAAAACACCCAGATTAGTACCCAGAATAAAAGATACTGATCTTAGGGCAAAGCTCAGAAGTCCTGGACTATGGATACAAGTTTTGCAGTTCACACTTAGAAGCTTTCAAGCTTAAATACTAGAAATAAATACTTGTGATAGGGATTAAAATTTGAGAACTCAATTTATCAGAGTCTTTTCTGCCTCTCTAATCATTATGAGGGTATTAACTACTTTAGAACAGTGTTAATGGTGCATTTAAGGTATCAGTGTGTGAGATATTACTAGACTAACTCTTAGGAGGTTCAAAGGAAGATTCCCCTTATTGGAAAGCTGCTTTTCCTGTGTTTATTACATAAAATAGTTTCTGTACCTGAGAAAAAGAGTGTAATTAGTAAGGAAATTAATCAGAATAACAAACAATGCTACAAGCAAGGCTGAGAGTATTTTAGTCATTGGTCAAACCAGTAAATGAAAGGACTCATCACAGCTGGAGCTGGTTCAGGGCCACCTGGGCATGGGAACCCAGGTGGGAGCAATAGTACTACAGCAAATCCCCAATATAAACCTCCTCCAGGCTCTGCCTGGCTTTGGCTCCTTGGAGAACAGCTCATGGTGAAATCCCTGCTCTGTGCTACAGTCAAGTTAAGGAATCTGCTCAAGCAAGCTTGGAGAGAGTTTGTCCCTGGGAACTGGTGGTGCTCAAGCGCAGAAGGGAGGTGCTCAGGTAAGTGATGGGCTAAATTCACTCTGAGGATATTGAGATACCTGGATTTTCAGTGGCCTTGGTGATGAGGATGTTTCATGCTAAAGTGTTTGAAGCCATGAGTGTGGTTCAGATGTTTAAATTTGAGAAAGCTTCTAAGCCAAGAGTGAGAAGAAGAGGCAGCAAGAGGAGGAACAAAAAGCAAGCAGGAGTAAGCAGAAGTGAATTTGTTATGGTATTATACTAAGAGTCCTATATTCCTGGCCAATTTGCTGGTATGATTTCTTTCTGGAGTAGTCTTTTTAGAAAAAAACACCTAAATCTAGCCAGAAACACTTGTTCCTGATGTTCTCCTCCTGTTCTCCCTTGAAAGTGCTCAGAAATGGTCCTTTAGTGAAAGCCCAGGGGTTTTAATTGATGCTGTAGTGGTGCTGCAGAAACATTTCCTTCTCCTGTGCTTTATCACTTGTGGGTCTGTTTGTGAGGCTGGAGATCAGCACAGGTATGGGGAAGCAGAAAATGATAAGGATTTAATAATTTTCTTGAAAAGTTTGCCTCAACTGCTTCTTACTTTATTCAAGCAATTTGTCTTTAATGCACGTGAGGAGGTGCTTATGGGCACAGGTTTCTGCTGTGCTCAAACAGTGTTGGTCTGGTCTGCAGTGAAATGCTGGTCTGGGGGGAGCATCCTGACCCCTGGAACTGGGGGGGAAAAAAATAAATAAAAAACCCCCACAACAAACAAAAAACAACAAATGAAAAAACCCAGAATGTGTTAAAGCTTCCTAAATCTAGATGGAGTGGGGACAAGAGCTGTGAGCAGGAAGTCGGGAGTCGGAGCCTAGTGAAGCCTATTAAGATGGAAAAAATGAAGTAATCCAGTACAGTAGGCTATTCAGGTCTGAAAACAGTGGAGTAGGAAAGGCAAAAAGGACAGGGAGATTGAAATTCAGATGAAATTCAAGGGTCTCTGTGCAGCAGCTGTAGATCATGTCTGGCAAAGCAAGTGTTTATTTGGACAATAATAGCCTTGAAGCCTCCTGATAAAACCATCTCCTTGCACTTCAATCCATAATACTGCCAAAGGTTTCCTTAAGCATTCCCTTCTACTGGGATGTAAACCAATCTCTGCTCCAGTGTCGGAGCTGTCGTTGTGCATGGAGAGCGGAAGGGGGGTATGAAAATGATTTCCCTTAAAGTGGGCAGGCAGAAAAAAGAAAAGGGGGGGTGGGGGAAGGAAAGGAAGGGTCAGTCTTTTGTTAATTTTTTTTTATCCACATCTTTAATTATTTCCTTGGAAAAACAAACTAAGTGATGGATCCTGGGCTTCTGAGGAAACAACAGAGGAAGCAGCCTGTTTTCTGAAGCCCCCTTGCCATGTGGCTGCTGCTGTGTGCCTTTTGTCTCACCGGTTTCCTGAACATGGATGGAAAGCGTGGCCCTTTCATAATCCAGCTCCACTTCTCTGCTGCCCTCCCTCTCCCTCGCCTGCCTTTGTACAGTTGATAGGAGAAAGGAACCAGCTGCAAAAGAGCCTTTTCATGTCTATCATGCTCCTTGACCCCCCTTCAACACCTTCCTAAGCCCGTTGGGATTTCCATGATTTCTAATGTTACGTTATGGCAAGCTCCTTCTGCTGAACTTGATGGGAGCTTGGTCTCAGAGTAACAGCTGGCTACACAATTTTAGCACAGTTTTTAGGAAGAAAAAAGAATTCTGATCCATTTTTCTCCTTTGCTAAGCAATTCAACTTGGGTTTCCCAAAACACGAGAACATAGAAACTGGTATTCAGTTTAAGATATAAATGAATTGAAACAAGTCTGGCTTTAAAATCCAGGCTTAAACTCAAATATGAAAATTCATAAAACATGTGGATGAATATTAAGAGCAAATTCCACACTGTACTTAACTGCCTTGTAATGTACTAGGTGCCTTCAGTTCCTTGAAGCAGTTGTAAAGAAACCAACCCAACATAACCACAAGTACAGAATACTCAGCTCATGGTGGGGGGGGGGAGAAAGATGAAAGAAATCAAGGTACTGGATGCCAGAGAAATGATTTTATTCTGTGTTTTACCTTTAAGTTATGATGCTACTAGAGAAGACCAGGTGATGCTGTTTTCTGGAGGAACTGGAAAGAATAAAGAAAAATATTTAGAGTAATGTTAAAGATTTTTCTATGGCTGCCAACTGTCCTTTGGGCTTTTTATCTGATTTTTTTTTTGAACTCCTGACAAGAATGTTGATGAAAAAATGCTTTCTCTCAGTGCATTTACCTGGAAAGAAGGCTAGCTTTTAATTAAAGCCCCCAGTCTCAGTGACACTTTCTTGACAGATGACCATAACTTAAATCTAGATGATACCTGGTTCTGTAGTTTGACATCAAGAAGATTAATTTTCATTCTGTTGCCTCCTACTAAAACCTATAAACTCTAGGTAGAACACTGCTACTAGAAAGGTATCTGCTTCTGGCCTGAAAACAAGAAGACCTCGAGAACTTATTGCTTCCTTAGTAGTTCATTTTGCTAATCACACTCCTCTTTCCATACTAGATTATTTAGCAACTGGTTCTTCCCTTTCATGAAGGTATTTTTGCAATGTTATCATGCTACTTCAGTCCTCTCACAAACCTAAATAGGTCTCTCTAAAAGACTCTTTCTCAGGCTCTCTGGATTTTTTTGCACCTCTTTCCTTCACCCTCTGCAGATTCCCCCCACCCCCCAACCCCATCTGTTTTAAAATCTGGATCCCAGAATGGGATCAATCTTCCCAACACTCACCAAGAATGTACATAATAAAAAAGACACAGGCCACATTGCAGGGAAGCCGTCAGCACACTGCAGTGACCAATATATAATATATCAACCTGAGCTGCAGAGATCTAAGCTTTATTTTAGTATCTTTTATGAGCTGTTGCTACGGAAATGGACCTCCCAAAATAAAAGCTGTGGTCATTGATGGTCGATATTCAGAATATATCAGTGTTAGAAATACACACTTATATATAAAAGCTAAGGAAAATAGCAAAAATAGGAAGCCTCGGGGGAAGATATAACTAAATGTTGCTGCTCTGCATGTATTATCTGCTGCTTTATCATATTTTTTCCAAATAAGGAACTCAAAAGTTATCAGAGGTCTTTTGGGACGCAGAGTTTTGGGCAGGTTTGGCTTGAGGTCTGTTTTGCATTTTGGTTTTGGCTCCTCTGCTGGGTGGGAAGTCTGTTAGCATTTTTCATGTGTCTATTATTCATGAGATCCACCAATGATTTGGCCAATCTAAAGCTGGGCATTGCTGTGGGGTCACTGTTTAGTCTATTGAGGTAGAACTCGGATCTGTCTTTCCTTTCCTTTCCGCTGGAGCTGCCCATCGTGGCTGGCTAAGCTGGCGGAACAGTAAACGACAACGATTACAAATGATGGCTGGTGGTTCCTTGGACACCCAGAGAGCTGAGTAGACTGAACAGGGCAGGATGCTTCTGGCTTCTTGAAAAATATTTCCATCACATGTCTTTGTAGGTAACTGACAAATACACTTAGAGAACCACTGTCCCATCTGACTGCACTGAGCAAAGACTGTAAAAATTTACTGCATATTTCTGCTACCACAGTATTTCCATTCATGTTACTGACAAAAATACTTTCACCTCAAAGTAGGAGAATATCCTGCCCTTTGCTAATCATCTGCTGGTTTATATCAAATTAGAGACGAAATTTAAAGAAGGGGAATAATTGTCCATGTTTCATGGTGCTGGTTACACTGAGGCTGCTGTATTCCTCCTGCAAGCATCAGGTTTCTGACTCTGAATGGCATTTTTGGGTTACTTGCATGTCCATCTGTACAGCCTTTCTAAAAACCATTTTGTTACCAGTCTCATGGAAATAAAAGATCAAATCAACTACTGAATATAATCAATACAAGGACACACTAATGAAATGAAAGGATTCATCTCTACTTGGCCTGAAATTACCACTTCTGTTAAAGCAGACATAGAAAATCTGTGTTACTCCTGTCCAGGAGTTGGTCCAAAATAGGAGGAATCAAAATAAAGTCCAGCACTTTCCTTGGCAATCCAAAATACACTGGAGACAAATAATCTGCAATTTTCACCTTCACATTGTTTGTGAATGGTGCATTTGGCCTTTGCAAATGTTAGCAAAACTCCTAGCATGTACATGGAATAATTCAGTAAAGAAATTGGTTCCAACCATCATCAGAGCAGTGAGAAAACAAACACAAGTGGATTAACATAATTGCTTAATCAACAGCATTCAATGAAGGGCCTGCGAGTGTGCTGAATTAATCATCTCATTGTGAGGTGCACTATAAGTAATGAACATAATGAGAACTTTGCACAGCTGGGAACTATTTTAATCCATTAACAAGCAAAATAAATAGATCTAGAAAAACAACATTTCATATTTTTTTTACTCTAACTAGCCTTTATATTGAATTTTGGGGTTAATTTGGAGAAATTAGAGAGGGAATCATCTTCCAAACCTTCTGCCTCCCCAGCTATGAATGACAACTCCCTTCACAGGAATATATTCCCACAGCCAACATTAATGGATTCATTTCACTGGACATTGCATAACATTTTTAGAGAAATCAGTAGGCTTTCATTTGGAATACTGTACAAAATATTGTGTTGAGTTGACAGGATATAGCCAAATCCTTTCATTAGGCATTACGATGTTGCTGAAGGTGAAGATCTGTGGAGAGGTTTGAGTACCATCTTTTCTTCCCTCCATATCTGTTTTAGTCCAGTTAGAAGGTTGGTGTTCTTCACCTTGACCCTTCTGAACAACAGATGAAAGTGAATCTTGAATGTTTGAGACGCTGAGGTACTATTTGCATGGATCCTGACTCCTTGGGAAGGGTTAGATGGGGACAGGGAAAGCTCATGGGAAAACAAACCCAAACCCAAAACAATTTCATATGCCTCAGGAGAAGAACATTTGAAAATGTGAGTCTGATGCACTTCACATACATCTCCAAATGGTCATGTCAGCTGAGGTCCCACAAACACTTCTTTCACACCAGCTGTGGCTGCTGAAGTCCTGCTAATTTGACTCAGACCAATGTGTGGGGATTTATTGTACTGTTTTTTAAAGTCTGACGTCTTCAAAGGAAATATTTATCCACAGTCATCACTGACCTGTGATGACTCCATCAATTGCAGGCTGGCAAGAAAAACCAACTTACTCCAAGGCATTTAGGAGACAAAGTGTTCCCTTCTGGCTATAACTAATACATCTCTGTTCTGGTCCTCAAGGGTCACTGTTGGAGAATTACGCAGCATCATCTCCCCCAGTCCAGCTGGCCAATATTTCACTAGATTACTTAGGTAATAGCAAATATGTGGGCATATAAAGCATATAGAATAATCTCTCTCCAGTTTTTCAAGTGTGATTTTTCTTTGAGCATGAAAATGGAGACAAAACATATTGAAACAGGATAAAGCAAACAGTCGTCGGCATGTTACGTGGTTTGGCAAACATAGCCAAGGGAAACTTCTTATCTGTAGACATCCTCCTCCAAATCCATGCTGTCTCCTCTGTGTGGTGTGTTAAATACTGCAAAAATCCTGAGCTGATCCTCACACAACTGATAAGGAAAATGTCAGTGGCTTTTTTTTCCCCCCTCCCTTCCTGAAGTGGGATGTTCAGAAAGGGATGCTATCCAGGCTGGAAATGCTTGAGGGAAAGTACTTGGTGCACCAGCTTTGAAAGTAAACAGGATTATATCTTGATCACCGCACTGATTTTCATTTGGCCTCTGCAATCAGGAAAGGATTATTTTTCTTATTTGGGAACAGTTGGCAAACAAAATCCCCAAATAACCAGAAGGCTAAAAACAGTTCTCAGTAACAAATACTAATTCTTAATAAGAATTATAATTTTTGAGAATATCTATACAATATTTCTCCTATTGGATGTATGTATATAGAGGGAATATATTCTCAGAACATATTCTCCATGAAAATTTGGATAATAATCTGAAGATTAAGTTAGATTTCACAGTTTAACCTTTCCTTGGGTTGAGAGTTCATTTTGAATCATTTTGTCATTGGCAAAATGTCTGAGCTTTGTGATTGGGCTTTCTTGGATGTTCTGACTTTGTAAAATGGGAAAAATATTTTGGCTTTTCATTCAGGTTTTGGGTGCTATTAGTTGGAAATGAGTGCACAGCAGCTTATCATGGCTGATAATCTCTGCTAAAGCAGTTTTAGGATAAAGTTGTCATCGACTTGGAAGGACTGGTAAAATGTAATGTTATTACTGTAAAATTGTCTTGCGAGTAGGCTTCTTTGTTGGTAAACAAGCATAAGATGCAGGAATAAATAAAGATAGTAGTTCAGTAGGTATTTGCTTTGCAGGACCACATGCTCTTCTTGCAGTCAAGAATAACGTTCTCTGTGTATATATTGTAGAGTCTTTCACCCCACCTGAAAAAATGCTCCATGCACAAACCTTCCCATTATAATCCCAGTACATGGCATAGACACATCTCCCACCAAAACCAGACTGTACAGATGACACCAGGTTGCACCTTCACTGCATGAATTAAGGGTGACAAATTGCAGTATGCTGAGCACAGGGTGTCTGCACTAAGAACAGAAGAGAGGCTCAAATTTTAAAAAAAAACTCTAAAACTGAGTTTCCTCTAGCTTTTGCAACCTCAGCACCTGAAACTCAAGTAACAAAAACTAGGTGTTAAATTTGGCATTTGAACAACACTTCCTACTTTGCAGCCAACCTTGAGGCTTTAAAATTTGTTTTAATTTTACATTAGAACAAAACGCAAACTTGTAAAGTATTCTCACAAAACAGAATGGTGTCAGACCATATGCTCTGGGATGGAAAGACAGGTTTAAAATGCCATATTTCATTTCTGAGTGACTGGAAAGGCGAGGCCAAAATTTTTTCCCCCATAAAGATTTTAATTAAACTACAATGTCTTCCCTAAATATTTAGACTTGGCAAACCAGGATATTTTGGTAGGAGGGCATTTAGTGAAAGAGAATCTAATAATCCCTAGAACTTTATTCTAAAAATCATGGCAAAGCTAATACATACATGGAATTTACTACACTTGTGCATCTTTCCACAAGTAGGTTTTCTGTACAGAAATATCTGAGAAGAGTCATTGTTTTGAAGCTGCACGCCTGCTGAGCCTGGGTAAAAGCATTTTACATAATTAAACCTTAACACTTTTTTATTTAAATGTAACAGGAAAAGAGGAAAAATGCCAGTAGAGAAGCTGCTGCACTTTCTTCTGAGGCACAGCAGAGAACTGAAAGGTTCTTAGCCCAGATTTCAGTGTTTTTCTTCTATATGGTACTCTCAGTTTAAATTCTCATGCAACTGGAGATTCTTCTCCTGGAGAATAAATGCTGAAATGATCTCAGACTACATATGAAAAGAGTAGCTATTGCAGAGATAATAGATACTTGGTCAGGGTAGGGTGTTTTGGTGTTCATAAGGCAAGAATATATCCAGTTTAGAGACAAGCTTGACCACTGATAGTAAAGACCTTGCACTCTGGTGTGGATCAGTCAGGAAACCTGCTACCATGGCATGCTCCGATGGCAAACGTGTGTGCTCAGTGCTAAACATCCATCTGACAGATGTATTTATATTAGGCAAACGATGCCGAGTTTCACTCATCACTGCCCTCTGCATATTTCTTACCCCAAGGCTTCTGCATGGCTGCACTCTCCTGTAAACCTTTGTAATAAAAAGACTCCCCAGGCTTTCTTACCCCATTCCCTTGATATTTTTTTCCCTTCCTCCAGAGCAGGCTCGTGGTGCTTTATCTCAACACTGGGGCTGTGCCTGGTGAAGGCCTCTCAGAAGGTCCTTCCTTTCTGGCCCACGTTCGCTTTGGTGAAAAACACTCCTCTGCTGAGCCTTTGAGCTGAGCTGAAGGCGGATATGAAGTCAACAAGTATAATATGAAAATAAATAAAAATCCAGTTCAAACAAACCACTTGCCTCAGTAAATAGCTCCTGGCCCCCTTTCAGGACTTGCCCAGCAAATCTTCTTAGCTATCTTGTTTTCAAACAGCTTGAAGGCCTAAATCCTTCAAAGGTTACCTTGTTTTGGAGCGCTTAATTCAGCTCGCGCAGAAATTACTCAGATATTATTGTGTATCGATGATTCATGATGGCTCTGCTGGAAAATGAAAGCTAAGGAGTCTAATCAATAAAATAATTTAGTCTCTTTGAACTAGTTCCAGGTCAATTTTTCTTGGCAGTTTTTTCACTTCCTGAATTATACTGACCAAAACCATGAATAATGATCTAAAATTACACAATATACAGAAACCATCTGTTAGATAGAAACTGGGAGGGTGATGTCATTAGGCTACTCCTAATCTGAAGCTTGATGTTGCCAGTGATGATGTCATGGGCTTGGCAACTCACTGGTTGAGCTGGTTAAGCATGAGCAGCAATGTGACTTTTTTTGTTGTTCCCAAATTCTAAGGAAAGAATTCACTTGTGCTCATTATTGATAAAAGAAATGGAAAGACTGTGTGTTTGTGTGATTTATCCCATCTGTAAGATGGTGGTGTTAATGGAGCTGTAATTAATTTAGAGCCAGCTCATTAACAAGCCAGAGCCAGACCAAAGCATCTTGGATTTGCATGATGTTCTCCCTTCTGACTTTAAAGTAAAAACTCACATCAGTTTATACAAAATAAATTGATCCCCAAACTTGCTGCTTGTTGCTGAAAAATCTGAAAGTGCATTCCATGAGTTAAATATTGCTTTGAATGAATTAACATTAGAGTTCATGTATGAATCCGAGCACAATTCTGTGTACAACAGCTGAAATGAGATTCTGGAAATATCTTTCTTTGCTATTTTGGTCTGCTATCTACTCTGTCAAGATCTTTATTTCAGCACTTTCAAGCACGAATTTCCAGCAGGTTCTCTAATGGTAAAAATACATTATAGTGACAAATACAATGCTAATCAGTTTTATATACAGAGATTTTAGGTCCTCTGAGACCGTCACAACAATGTGAGACATTTCTGCTGCCTTTTCAAATCAGCAAGCAATAGCTTCTGTATCAAAACTGATGGCATGATTCTATGACCCCAAAATATATAATACAGATATCTCCAAATGGCAATGAATTACATTTGACTGCTACAGAGCCAACCTAGTTACTTCTCATTTTAAAGGGCAAGGAAGAATTAAAAAGGTCAGTCTTGAATCAGAAAAAAAGCAGGGCTGTGCTCTCTTCCCTGAAGGATCTGTGATTTGCAATTGCTTAGTAAGCTCCATAGTAAATTCACCATCTTCTGTGTACCCAGCTAAAGCCCAGAAGCATCTAACCTAAGAGCTTGCCACTGAATCAAGGCTTTTGTTAAAGTCCTGTTGATGGAAATCTGTGCTCCCACTGCCTCGGCTTACTAGATCTCCGTGGCAACCGCACAGTTGATGCCTGCCCAATATTTTCATTGGCAGTCCATCAAAGCATTCGAGAATGTGCAAAGTTTGGGGCAAGAGAGGCAGCCCATGCTGCCTCCAGATACCAGGTCCTGTGTTGCTTTGTTATGGGAAGTCTCCAGCTATATTTGAGACAACAGCTTGGTCAGGGATAGTTTTCTTTGCCTTTTCTTACAATTGTTTACCATGAATTCTTCTTAAAGTTTTTATTTGGTTCAGTTTTTTTATTTTAACGCTAAAAAAATACTTTTTTTCCCTTCTACAGCTCCCCAGAGCTTGCAACCCCAGATTTCCACACAATCCTTTCCACACATTTCCTTTCTATCAAAGGATCAGCACAGGGAATCTCACCGATACATCCATCCCGAGGGATTACAATAGCAAACCCTGTCAAGTACCTTTATAATTTAATGAGATTTTGACAAATGAAAGAGGCTGTGTGTTTACAAAACAGTTTTATCTGACATTCACACATTCACGTGTTGCTATGGCTTAGATGAGAGGGACACTGGAAGGATACTTTTATTACAACAACCAAACTGTGTCAACAGTCTTGTGTTACAACTGCAATACCTGATCAGATTTGAAAAGAACCTTGACTAGGAAGGAAGCCCGGATTTGTTTTAAAGTCTGGTAAATTTGAAAGACCCGCTTTAACAGCAGTAGAATAATAAATACCTTTCAAGCATACTCTATATTTAAGGGATACAGTCAAGTTGTTTTAGGCCCCAAATTTAGGTTTTCTAAAACAAAAGAAAAGAAAAGAAAAATTGGGGTTTTTACAGTGTAAGATTGTTACTTTTATCAAATATTTAGACTCTCATTCTACAACAGCTTTTCCTAGACTCACTTAACATTATGTGTGTGAATAAACCCATTTTATTCAGTGAGGTTACTCAGGTAGGTAAAGTTTAGATTTGATATATTTGGCCTTAATGTTTCAGTGTTAAATTGGAGTTAGTATTACCCTGTGTTCACTGTGTTCCTCCTTATAGAGACAGCAGCAGACAGCATTATTCTCCTCCTTTATCTTTTTTTTTTGCTTACCAAAGAACTTCTGATTATCTTTAGTTCTACCACCCAGAAAAATGGGCGAAAATGCTCATATTAATTTCCCTTTTTGGAGGAGGGGAGAGGAATATACATATATAAATCTGTAGCCCATTCGGGACTTCAAATGCTTCACTTATCTGGTATTGTAAACTTGGAGCTGTAGAGTAATACTCACCAGACAAGTCATAAATCATGACTAAAGACAGGTGCAATAAATACCAGTGTCAAAAAGTTACAAAGTAAAATTATATTGTTTTGACAAGACGTCCAGATGCGTTGACAACAGAGCAAGTAAATGGTCTTTCTCTGAGAGTCTGTATTAGTGCAGAGGAGGCCAAGGAAGAAAAAAAGAATCTAAAAGACCCAAGAAAAATAACCCAAAAGCTTAAAGGCTTATCATGAAAACTATGTAACTACTGCAAAACACCTACAAAGACATTCATTTTCTGCATGAGACTTCCTCCTCTTTCTCTAGCAATCTGTCTCAGAGTGCATCTCCTCCTGTACGTTTTTTCTGCTTTGCTATTATAGGTGAGCAGTGACTGACAAAGAACAATTTCTTTTTTTGCACTGCACAATATCCATGTGTCCTGTTTAACGAGGTATTCCTAATCACTGCAACAGCATTTGAGTCACTTTAATATATTGAATGTTACTGCTTCTCATCACAAGAGTTTTTACATGTAAAAATCTGGGAGAGAAAATCCATTTCAGCTCGCCCTTCCTATTAAAGAATTCAGCCACGTGCCTCCATATCTTTCTGAGCAGAGTTGGGATTGCTCTTAAATTTTATAGCAATATGGGACTCTTGTGATTTTTCTGAACTTGGGCCAGAAGGTTCAGCAACTTCCAGTTTCAAATTTTAAGCAATTTGTTGAAGATCAGGGAGAGGTTAATAGGGAAGGAGTACCTTTTAAAACCTGACCAGTTGCCCCAACCATGAGATCATACTTAACTTCTTGCATAAAATCCTGCTGGTGTTGGTAATAATAAACCACAATCTTGGTTCTTTCATTTTCTGTAACTTCCATGTGCTTGGTAGAACTCTTTTGTGATGTGTTCAACAGAGTGATGTTGCTGAATATGAGCAGCTGGTTTGGAATTAACCTTGTGATCCGTGTGGGGTTTTGCTGCCTGTATTTCACTGTTAAAATCCTGAGGACACTTCTTGAAGATGAGCACTAAGAAAGTCTTTCATGTGATATGTTGGTGGAAATATTCTAGTGCTACCTCACCAAGAGTTGCTAAAGATACATGATGTAGCTGAACTAACAGCCATCCCTGCAATGCTCAGCCCTCCTGAGAAGTTTGGTGCATTAAATCAGGTGGAGCTTTCTATCATAGTTAGACTTCGCTTCATTCCCTGATTTGGCTAAGGCATTTGCATGTGCCTTCACATTTTTCCAAGCGTATAACCACGCACTTTTGCCTGAGAAATTCCACTGGCAGAACTTAATGTTGGAAGCAAATCTTGGTATTTCTGCTCAGGTGAAATTTTCAGTGTTTACGAGAAACTTGGCCTATGAAAGGATGATGCTTTTGACTCCCCAGACCAGGTTGTACTGTTGAGGGTAGTAGGACTGTTGAAGCTCGGGCTGTCAGGCCAGACATCAGCACCCTGTAAAACCAAGTCAATATGTTTCTGTTGAAAGGAATGCGCTACCATAAATGAAGGCACTTGAAGGTCAAAGGTCACTGAGTAATTAGCCCAGGCCATTAAAGGAAGAATAAAAATCATGTTTTACAAGCTGATAGAAAAGAAAGTTAAAAATATGCCTCAGAAAAAAAATCCAGCACCACATGGTTGATTGTGTGCATGCATGTGCACATGCACACATGAGTAAGGACATGCACGCGTATATTTTTTTATGAAAGTCTGCTTCTGGTCCTCCCTATGTATATAAGTTCCATTAGCACTCAGCTGAAATTCTGGGGGGAAAAAGTAAATTGTCCTGTGTTGTATATAATATTTTAAAAGCTACCTTTAAGTCAGTCAAGTCTTTTTATCATCATGTTATCTCCTTCCTCCATCTTAAAAATCTGTTTGACATTGGAAAAATACACGAAGTTTGACAGCCAGGATAAAGTGAAATCTGAATATATCCTTGGTAAATGTTGGCCATTTCAAAGCAGCTCTCGGGAGAGCTGGAGGGATGCTGTGCTGTAAGAGTACAAACAATCCACAAAGGACAAGCAGCCCATTGCCCACTAACCTGATGGATGAGTGACCCATTAAAGAGACTCTTGGGGCTATACAGTTGCCCATTTTACTTAAATGAAATCAAATATGTTTAAAGCCGTGTAGGCTACACTACAGTTGCTAAATTGTATAAGATGGGAAAAGACATTTAGCACAACTTCAAGAAAAATCCAGATCATCTGGTGCAAGATGGTATGTAGGTGCCACACCAGGTAATAGTGCCTACAGGTTGCTGCACAGAAGAATGCAAAGACACTGGAGTGTAGTATTTATTTTCTTTAGACAAATTAGTAATTAAGGAAATTCCAAAGGATTCTTCAGGAGGTTCCTTGTGTCAGGCTTATGTGCCTGTGTGCAGAGAAAGCAGGGGTATCCAAAGTACTTTTGTTCTGGAGGACTCCAAGCAGTGTGGATAGCCCCACCTTCACCACTGACATCTCCTGTTAATTGCAGTGGAAATTTAAAAAACACTTGATTCTTCAAACCCTGTCACGAATGACTCTCTGAACAGTTGCACTGATAGCCTCAAAATAGTTATAACAAAAAAGTGAGTAAGTTATCTCAAGTCATTTCAGGAACTAACTTAAAACAATTTACTTCTCATCCACTTCCTCCCAACCCTATCCCAAATCAACTAATATCCACTACTTCCCTATCACTGATGCTGGACGTAGAGAGGGTCTCTCCATGACAGGGGTCAGGGATAACACCTCGTGTTAATCAGCTCTAAGATGGTTTCCAGTTCTTCCTGAGACCTCACTGCTATAGAGGAGTTCTGTCAGCACCAATTACCATGAAGCTCTTTCAGAAAAAAGGGACCTATTTGCCTCTCTGGTGTTCCCAGATCCTTCTTCAAAATGAAAAATGCCTTTTGACAATCTAAAAGGACATATCAGTGTTAGACCAACTATTTTGGCCAAATGCTTTATTATCCCTTGGGTCTGTGGCACAGAGGCCTGGATGCAGTGAGTAACAGAAGATGGGATGCCAACACACATCTGTTGGTTGGGGATGTAGAGGTATGTGTAGTGAATAAATAGGCATACAGTTGGCTTGCCCTCACAGGTTTTGCCTTTCCCCAAAGCTAAGGCTATTAAATACCTCTTTCACGTGTTCAGAAGGAGCCTAGCAGTCCAGATTTGAATAGAGTGCTGTTTTCAACATGGTCTGGTAAACTGTCTTGGACTGTTTCAAATTTATATCTGGACAGATTTTTCTTCACGGGGGATTCTGCCATGATCAGATATTACTAGAACTGTGTATCTGCTTTGAACAGATATGTTCTGCACTGTTTTGTCTTGGTTTTCATGTGGTGAAGTGCATCTTTGAGTTCTTGTTTGTTTCGTCCCCACCTTTAGCTCTAGTCCTCTTGGTGACTGCCAAGAGGTGGTTGGACTAGATCATCTTTAAGGTCTCTTCTAACCTTGATGATTCTATGACCACATTCCACCCTTAACAAAACTATGCTCCCTTTTCCCTGGTAATGCTTAAACCTCTTATTGATCCCACGCATCTCTTAGAAGCTGCATCCTCAACCCTACAATTCCCCACAGGACACTTAGACATTTGCTTTTAATCTGGACCCTGAGTTTATAACGAATTCTGTAAACATAATCATGAGGACTTTCATAAAGGAAAGCACACGCATATCACAGCCATTTCTGCTGACACTTTTGACTCTGGGCTTGATCTTTGCCCAAGTTGCAAAATAAAAAGGGCAGAGGGCAGAGTTCAAAAGCGGCCATTTACCTCTTGGATTATTGAAAATAAAACGCCGGCGGAAACCCTCCTGAGTAATTTGAGGAAACTTCTCTCCCCCTCCTCCCCCAGGAAGGATGTCATTATATTGTTTTCTAGGGTTAGGTCTGTTTATAGAAATAAACACTTGAGTGAAAACAGGCATGAAATGCTAGAAAGCCAGCAAAGAAATCTAGATAGCATGTGATCTGAACCAGCACACAGATGGTGTGTGCTGCAACCACATTGCTGATACCAGCAACTAATGCCAAGCAATTGCCTCAAGTTCAAGCACCTCCTCTCCTGGATGTTGTCCTGCAAGGTCTATTTTTGTACATATAGCTTATTGGTGATCCACCTATGCAACGATAGGGATGTTTGTATGTGTCTTTAGGGATGCTTAATATGAAATTAATAAATAAATTAGAAATTCAACAGATTTTCCCTTATGACCACAAGGCTTTGAGTGCAGCAATGCAGCAGTAAGACAAACAATTTGCATGTCCTCATTTGCTGACCTAGTTATTCAATGGAGACTTTAATGATCCAGTGTCTGTAATTAGTATTATCAGCTCCCATTTAAGGCATATGAAGCTAAATTTTTGAAACTACAGGTATCCCTAGACTACCAGTCACTCATACTGATAACATATGCTGTAAAGCTGAATCTATGCCACTGAACCACATTTCTCTGCTACCAAGAGTTTGTGCTCTATGTTTCTCCAAATACGAGCATTTATATATCTATATCTGTATATCGGTATCTTCATCTGTCTCCTTCCCTCTGATTGGGAATAGCTGGAAGGTCCTGGAATGCACTTCAGAGGCATTCACTGTTTTTCAGATCGCATTTGAGCATTTCTGATCTTCCCTTTGCATCTCCTATTTTTAATTTTTTTTCACTGCAGCATTTATCTCCCTCATTTCCACTTATCCCAGTTTCATTCACTTTCTGCTTATTGACCAATAAAGAGTTTCCTTATTGCACTTTTTGCTTTTATTGACTTTCCACTAGGGAAAGGGAGGAAATTTGTTTCTTCTTTTCTCCTTCTTCCTTCCCATATAACTTCCCCCCCTGCTTTTTTGCATCTGTGAACTGCAGCCATCAATTTGGATCCCTGGCAGCTTCCATCACATTGCAGTAGTGCTTTGCTGCTTTTCTTATGCTGGTATTTCTAGGTCTGGGTATTGTTCCCACCTCCCTTCCTGTCCAAATGTGGAAGTAGAAATGGGTTGAATAATACTAGGTGGACAATAAAATAAAAAAGCCCCAAACCTTGGCATTATGTAGAAACTGAAGTGTGTGTGGGAGTCCATAAATCATTCTTCCTGCCACATCTGTTTTTATTTTGAAGTTTATCAGTCTGCTTAGTCGCAACAGGGATTTTTTTGGGGGGTAGGGGGGAGGAGGAGGAGGGGACGGGTTGCAATATTAATCTCCCAATGTGACTTATAGAATATCAGAGAATAGAGGAAAGAAAGGCTTTTAGCTGGTTTCTGCTTTTCCTTCCTTAAGACTGGAGATAAAGATTGGCTGCACACCGTGAGCTTGGCTGAAAAGGGCAATTCATGCATCCCTTCT
Source organism: Aegotheles bennettii (assembly GCA_013398125.1). NCBI lineage: Eukaryota > Metazoa > Chordata > Aves > Caprimulgiformes > Aegothelidae > Aegotheles > Aegotheles bennettii. Next base: position 136,784 of record VZRW01005010.1, read on the forward strand.
TATCAGTTCTCAGAAGGGAGAGCTGGAGTTCACCCTGCACACTGTACAGCGATAGTCCTGCTCCCACATGGGGAGGTTGGTGGGTGTGTAAAGATAAGACAAGCTTAAAACTGATACCTGTCCAGACAAAATGGACTTTTTTCCCCTCTCTGGTCTGCGGGGAACATGTGTGGGCATCTTTAAAGACACTGGCAATGATAAGTTTTTGTCTGTTCTTCACGTCTACAATCAAGTGGCAGTCGGGGGGAGAGGGAAGTCAGCACAGATATCCGGCTCTAATGAGCCTTACCCCTTTCCCAGAACTTTGAGTAAGTTGCAAGCAATAACCTCATAGTTCCCCTCCCTTCTGATAAAGAGGATGTTTGCCTGACATCTTCTTCCATCCCGTTCTGTGGCAGCAGAGGCTGATATACTTGCACCAGTTTGGCATTTTCAAGACCTGACAGATGATCTTCATATAGGATTTCTGCTCGTGTGGATGCTGCAAAGCACACAGATTGACTTCCTCTTTTTTTTTCTTTTCAAGTTGCCATATATTTTACAGTGGAAGTGAGCGCAAGTATGTCTCATAGGAAACATTAGCATAATGTTCTCTTCCAAGTGAAATCCTTGCTTTTGGAAGTCAAATACAGGCATTTCAGATATTTCCAAATTCTGGTAGAGTTCACTGTCTCCCTGAAAAGGCCAGAGAAATTAAATGAAAAAAAATAGAGAAGAACTTGATTTATTCTTTTTATTCCCTTGCAAAGCATGACCTTTTTTCCATAAAAGTACGTATTAGAACTGTTTTTTGTTGTTTTAGCCAGCTCTAGGCACCCTGACAACAAAATGTCAGGTATGAAGCTTCCCTATAGTCTTAAAAATTGATTCAATTCCAGAGTTATATTAATCAATATCTTTATCCATTTCTATGCCACAATATTTTCATTTTCTTTTATTCCTAATGAAAATAGAAATGTTCATTTATTGTGACTTCAGGCTCAAAGTTGAGCATTAGTCTATTCTCCAACTTGAATTGCTACAATCTTCTTGCTCTCCCAAACCCCATTTATTTATTCCATCACTTTGAACTCTCTTCCACCTTCAGTTGCAAATGAGATGTGGATGTTATGATTATTTAAATCCACATCTGATGAGTCAAAACTGGTGTCCAAGGCTGTGCTCTACACAGCTGGTACTTACAATCAAGGGTCTGTAGTATGTTGGTAGTGTCATATTTGGAAACACTAGGACTCTTATTCTCCCCTTCATGTAAAAAAAGGATTAGCAGAGGTATTGGAGTCACATCAGTGCAGAAGCAGTGTGAGTGAGAGGAGAATGCATTTGGAGTACTGATGTGTGTTACAAACATATATTCTAGAAACACACAGATATCACCTACTTAAGATGGTGCAAACGGGCTGGGTTCCCACTACTGGACCTGTTACTGAGGGAAAATATTTACCTTGAAAGAAAATCAATGATGCCAGACAGACGGTAGATGTGAATGATTTGGTTCAGATGGAGACTGTGGGAGGAGACTCGGGCAGGAGCTACCTCTTATCAGCCCACCATTATACTTCATCCCCAGCTCAGTGGTGTCCTTGTCTAAACAGAAAGCCACTTACACAAGTTCATTTTTGGCCTGCTTTTTTCTAAAAAAAACCCTCAACAACTTAGGGTTTTGCTTTTTTAAATTTGGGTCTTTTTCCTCCAATTCTGTGCTCAGAGCTGAAATTCTACGCAACCATGCTTGGCTATGCTGGACTGAAAGGGTTTCCTCTAAAGCAGCAGTACCATGGCATGTCCCACGCTTTCCTCCTCCTGATCCATGTCACTGTCTCATCTGCCAAGTGTTTGGATGAAGGCATGTGTGCCCATGCCTTAGGAGATCTTTGTACTCAGAGGGGAGATTCCTGCAGCTGACTTTGATATTGCCCATTTTGCCTTTTCTTTTTATGACCAGTAAAGTCCATTGAACCTGCTGTGAATTCTTCCCTGCTGCCTTTGTACAAAATCGTGCAGTCATCACCATTATGCTATTAGTAATTCCCAGGATTTATGTTGCAAACTTTCTTCTGGTTTGGATTCACGTTTTTAGATGTGAATTTGGAATGAAGGGAGAACTTCAGGCAAAACTTCAGAGTTTCATCTGTCAGCTTATTGCCATAAGGATTTGCCTCCTTAGAATCCCTTCTTTGCAAAGCTGCTTCCAGTTTCTTTAGTCTGCAAATCAGTTTGCAAATCACAAGTGCACAAGGACACCCAATGCTTGCTTGCAGATGAGTGAGAATAGATTTCAAGTGACTTCTAGTATATTATACTTCTGCTTTGGGTCTGCAATTAAAAGAACAAGAATGAAGTACGGAGGTTGCTTGTCTTTTTTTTAACTTGGTAACTTTTTCCAACTAAAATAGACTATATATTGAGCCAGAATTTCTGTGAAGGTGTCAGAATTGTGGTTATTTTATCCAAATTAGTTTTTTAACCCAAGCAGTTTATTCATGCTCTCTCTTAGCTGCCTTTTAAAAATAAGGTGAAGGAAATCACTGAAATACAGTTTCCAAACTCCTGTTTACACAGACCATGTTGACTTAGCACTTGAATTGCTTGTCTCATTTAACTGATTCATGGTGCAAGAGGATGCTGCACTCTTGATTTGTAGCCCAATTGATATTTTGCTTGCCCTCAGGCTACCACAAATGTTGGGGCCTGGTTTCCATTGAGTGATTAGTCCTGACAGCTGCAGGAGACAATTACCTTGCCAGGCTCACATGAAATGCTTGTGTTGGACTGTTCTTTCCCCAAGGACAGAACCCTACCAAATCCTGCATGTGGGATTGGAAAGTTGACTCCCAGAAGACAAACTGAGAGATGTGTGTAACAATCAGAAAATTAAAGTTAAAACAGTAGTGAGCATGGAAAGATCTGTTTGCTTTAAGGAAACATCATGCACTAATTCTCTTTTTTAGTAGTCAGTAGAATTTTTTCTGAATTTCACTTAATAATGAAAATCTGTTCCCAAAAATTACTTATTCCATTTATTCATTACTAAATTCCTTCAGTATTATGTTTGCAAGCAGCAACTGTCTTTTCTTCCCATTAGTCCTTCAGGGGTGCCTGGCTTTACTTTGTGTCAGGGAATGGCAGAGTAAGAAAGGCTCAAGATGCATAAATTTGGAGCAGAGTGTCTTCAGGTCACCAAAACTGATGTGACAGAAACTGGTATTTCTAGATCCTCACACGTTCCCCTCTTTAATGTGCACCCTGAAAATTTGCTTTAGGCAAAACACTTGGACAGAAGGTAGGTTTTTATCTCCATAGTCCACTGAAGCTTTAGGAGAAAAGGAGAATGTAGAAGACCAGAGTGGGGTTTTTTGTTTGATTTTGGGTTTTTTGTTTATTTTTTTTAATGTAGCTATATCCTTCAAGAACCATCCTCTAATCACCACCTTTTTTACTATACAGGCTGGCTAGAGCTTTTGGAGCAGTAGTAGAAGTACGTTTATGGAGGGGCCTACAGGCAAATATCTTAATTAGCTGTTAGCAAAACCTCTGAGCCATATGGCCACCATAAAAAGGGAACTTTAATACACTGTTCCATTTTATGTCATCAGTTGCAAGCTATGGATTCACTCTCACCCTCAGTAACTCATGATTGTGCAGAAGAAAACCTCTGAAGTGAAAACATAGACCATCTGTTAGTGATACGGGAAAGCCATGTATTCTCTACATACATATATACATTTCCTGCATTGCATATGATTTCAAATATTTGCTCTTGGAACTGCAAGGTGTCCTACTGTCATAACAGTCAAGTTATTCATTAAGCTGTCAGCACCTTAGCGTATTGCTCCCACACAGGGTCCATTTCTGATTTTTCCATTCCCCCTTGGAGAACCCACTCACTCATCACCAAGTGCGGTTACTCTCATAACGGGTGCAACTGAGATCCTCATGTCAACATATGTAAACCAAATCTGTACCTTTCTATTGCGATGGTTCCAACTCCTGAATTTCCTAGGGCACTAATGGATTTTGAGGGCCAGCTTGAATTTGCAAGAGTTTTGTTCATATCAATGTGATGCAGTTCTTGGCACGGACTTCTGAGCCAGTGCTGTGACGTATTAAAAGCTGAGAAGTAGAGCAAACAAGTATCAACCAAAAGAAAACTATGATTGATTTCAAACCCCCGTGTTTTGAAATGAAGCTAAGCAGACAGTTTACAATAGCCAAGCCAAGGCACCAAAGATGTACAGATCTTTGCCTAGAACCCAGCCATTGTGCTAAAGCTGACCCATAGGTTGTCCACCTTCAGAAGAAAAGTAGATTTTAACTTCTAAGTAGATTTTCACTTTTATGCTTTTTAAAATAAGTTCAAATATTTCTGTACATGTCTCCTCAACCTCTCAGGAGCCTGAAACTGAAAGCAGCCTCATCACTAAGGTAAAATATCATACCTTGCTCTTTCTGTAATTTGTCATGCCTGGGGCTGACTGCATTGTGAATAGAGACTGGCTGACACACCGTTCATTTCTCTGCACAAACCTGGGGTTAACAGGTTGAAAATTGGTTGAATTTTACTGTCTGAGCTTCAGAGGTACCTTTGCCCTATCACATCACCAATTCACCTGCAGAAATCAGAGCTAAGCCTCACCAGGGAGCAGTGAATGGACCATAGGAAAGGACAGTCAAAGCACCCTCAACTGATCACAGAAGAGGCTGGGCTGTTCATACAGGATGAAGGGCAGCAATGCGTTTGTGATCAAAGTTGTACCAAAATGTCCTGTCCCTAGTCAGGGTCTCTGATATCTGAGGGTCTTCTGAACAATTTCACCATTTTTCAGTACTGAATAACCCAGTTTGTGCCCAGATTTCCCCCTGGTGAGCTCAGGACAATGCTGGGTGAGACACAGATATCAAAATAATGACTTGGTGTGATGCTGTCATTGCACTGGGGTTTAACTCTGCCGTCTTCTCACTACAAGGTGTTGCAGTGGGGGGCAGACCGTCATTTCAGGCCCCTTCCAAGGGAATTATTTTATTCTATAAATACAAAATACAGAAGTATTTTATAGTTCAGATCCAGCAGTGGCCATGGAGCACCTCAGCAGGGCCCTCAGCCCGCTCCATCGCGGCCCAGGCCCGCAGCGCCTGCTCCGCCCTCCCTCTCAGCCGGCTCGGGCGGGGTCTCGGCGCGGCCCTGCCCGCCCCGGCCTGTCGCAGCCTGCCCTGCCCGGCGGGTCCCCC
>VZRW01005010.1:142198-193170 GCA_013398125.1 Aegotheles bennettii
TCTGCGGGCTCTGGGGAGCCGGGGCGGCCTCGGGTTCCACAGAGGCTCCTCTGTGCCATCCGCAGCGCGGGCTGTGGGGGAGCCCGTGGGCCAGCGGCCTGCCCCGCCGCAGCTCCTACACTAAATCTCTTCACTGTCACTCCCTCTTTCTGCTTTTAGAATAATGTTTGCCTGTGCTTTACTCTGATAGTGACAGGGGGTTGGTCGCTGTGGCGTGAGACCTCTGTGGCACAGGGAAAGCTCTTGCCATCAGTGGAGGCGGCAGCTACAGCCGTACCCTCCCACCATCATCCGATCAACCTGTTCCTGAACATCCTTCCCTGATGCTCCCTGTTGGGTTGCTCTAGTAGACAGCTTGCTCTGAAATGGAGCCACACTGCACGTATTCTGTGCTGAATTTTGACTCCTTTCACAGAATCACAGAATTCTAGGGGTTGGAAGGGACCTCGAAGGATCATCCAGTCCACCCCCCCTGCCAGAGCAGGGTCACCCAGAGTCCATCACACAGGAACACATCCAGGCGGGGTTTGAATGTCTCCAGCCAAGGAGACTCCACAACCTCTCTGGGCAGCCTGTTCCAGTGCTCTGGCACTCTCACAGTGGAAGCAGAATCCCAGGAAAGGAAGCAGAATCCTTCCTGGAGCGCAGCATCCCCATCAGTTCCTCTTGTGGGATGTAATGGATGGGCTGCCCCTGCTCTAACTCGATGTCTTGGTGGAGGCTGTATGGTGTGAAAAGCTTAACGGGGGCCTCTCCACACCTGAGGCATTTTCACTCTCTGACTTACAACAGGATTCTTGTAGAAACAAACAGTATCACTCACTAGCAATCTGCCTGAACAGAGACATAAATAAGTTCCGTGCCCAGAGCTCAGAGTGAAACACTTTAGATCTTTTTGCTATAGTGTAGGCAAACTTCTTTTTCAGCTGCGTCTCAGTGTTCTCTCTGGGCCTGTTTTTATTTCTTTCATCACCATCAAATGCCTTCTCCTAAAGCCCAGCACGCTCGTGCGTTTTCAACCCGCTCTACAGGTTATAATTGAGAAGGGGTATGTTTGCTATGACAGGAACTCTCAGCTGGCTCATTAGACCCTTCAGCAGGTGGGGGAGCCCGGAGCAGTTCATCCATCTCAATGCAGACGTTATTGTGGCTGACCTCAGTTTGCAGCCTGAGTGACCTTCTGAAGGCTTTTAATAAATACATCGGATGATTGCAGAAAAGCGGTCCCACGCTGGGCAGCTAGATAAGAACAATGTCATGTTAAACATTCCATAGGAGTTTCTCAAATGGCATTGGATGAAATCAAACCTCAGAAAAATAGCTGATTTATTAATCCTGGCCAAATGCTGTTAACAGCGCAGTTTTGAGTAGAACTGGCTTGAAGAGCTGGAGCTAGCACAAGTTTTGAATAATCATTTTTTAATTTTAGCTTCACCAGAATGTTCTGCTTCACATTGGTACTCGGTTTTGTGCCACTGATTATGTGTGGTTTGTGCTTGCACTGTTCTTGGACGTGTGTGGTTGTCTTTAGAGTGATATCAATATATGTGCACAAAAAATACAGGAAGAAAAGTTTGTATCCAGTGACAGTGGCTTTGTTTACTCTGGATGAAATTATTCACCAGCATTGCAAATAGTGAATGAACTTCCACAAATAAAAAAAATAATCTTTTTCATCATTTCTATCTCCATTTTGTGTTCAGGTAGCTAGAAGCTTATCTGAAGTTTCAAAATGTTGAAATGGATGTTAGGAGAGGGGAGTTTTCACAGCTTGTATCTGGGTTGCTTTCCAACCCAATCTGCTCTGCCTGTGAGCACCAAAGCAATAAATAAACCAAACCAGCAAACTGAAATAAGAGGTGTTCCAATATGCACAACAGGAGAAAATATTTTCTGGTTTTAATAACTTCTTAAAGCTCATATTGTTTGCATCCCTTCAGTCATTTAATTTTTAAGCATAAAGATAAAAATGTTGGCTTTTGAATATTCTTTATCTTTCTGATTGACTCAAATTTGCAAACAGTTTTCACTGACCTAAGATGATATTTTTTGATGAAAGATCTAAGTAATAATATTGGTTCAAGACACTGGGCGTTCTTATAGTGTTAGAACTAAAGGTGGTAAGAGCAAAGACCTTTGCTTTCTTCTGTCTCATTGGAATCAGCAACAGTCGTCTTTCAATAAAGAATTTTTCTCAGGTTAAAATTTTGGCCCACTGAAATCAGTTAGTCTCATTGTTCTTGTGTGACTGTTGAGGGGTCTCACCAACAACGTTCCAGCCAGAGTGTATTTGGAGAATCTCATTTAACGTGTCAATGATAACTTCAGGAAATACAGTCCTGTTTCTTGGAAGTAGCTGATTGTGCAAATCTTTGGTGGGATTAGTAATAGGTCTGTCTTACTGCTTTTTCACGTATTTGTTTTGTCTGAAGCTATGATGATGTACAGTGCAGTTATTAGGTGTGAGTCTGGGACTTGAGCATTGCGTGTGTATGGCTTTTTAATTGCATCTCAACCACAGAATAAGGCAGTGAGACAAATTATGTTCTCATATAGCTCATCTGGTAGAAACCTGCTGTTTTGTCATTGCAACAGGGAGCAGAAGCCAGTGTAGTTGGTCACGTTGAAGAGGGAGGTTTGTTTCCTTAGGTTTTTGTCCAGCTTTCTCCAGCAAGCTCTGTATGACCAGCTTTTATCAAACATTGAGAGCTACTCTCTGCAGAACTCACCTCTTCCAGACCAGCCACTGCAGCTCACTGTGGCCCCAGAATGAGCCCCAGGTTGGAAGGTGCAGAGTTTTGCATGTTATGGTCTGCTACTGCTGCCTGGGAGGGAAAAGCCAAGTACTTTCTAACCTGAGCGGGATTTCTCCTCCAGTCTGAGCAGAACAAGCAAGATCTTTAGTCTTGTCTGTAAATACTGCCCTGGCTGGGTGAATGGATGAGTAGACAAACAAGGTATTGCAAACCCCACTCAGCATCCATAACATTATCCCAGAATGTAAATGTTTTCTTCTAGACTTTTCTGCAGAAAGTAGTGGGGCTGGGTGAAAATGTTCTAATAAAACATTTTTGGTTAAAATATTCTGAAAAAAACATATTTTTGGTGGAAAATGCAGAGTTTTAGAGATGCCTCTAGATTACATACATTGAGTTTGATGAATTATTCATTGGATTGATATATATATAGGTGTGTGTGTGTATAGGGAGCATTCAGACAACTTGGTTTTGATATCTGACAGTTAAATGTTTTCACTCTACTCTCTGACATGACCTGTGATTTTCAAAGTTGCCTATAATTCTATTTAAAACACAACTAGGCAAGCCTGAATCAGAATGAAATGCTGAGCATTGTTTTACCCCCAAGAAACACATTTTGATGTATCGATTTGCATTAAAATATTTTTGTAATGATTTGATCCAAAAGGTCTCTACTTGACTTGGCAGTAAAAGGAATAAAAAGTTGCTTATATAGCTCTATTGAGAAGTGCTAATTGCAGCTTCTGCTGGTCATGGTGCATGGTATGTGGACATATGACTCATGTATATATCACCCCTTTTTCTTTTGAAGAAATGCAGTAGGAATTTTTAACTGCAGAGAAGAACATAAAGGACCTGAAGTTAATGGTTCACTTAGGAATAAATAGTTCCTCTTCTTGACACTTGCACACAGAGTGCCAGACCTCAGCTGGACTAAATCAGTAAATCAACAACTTTAATAAGGATTTGCCAGTTTACACCTACGGAGGATCTGGCTCACATATTTCAGTGACAATTCTCCTCAGACATAGCTGACCCATCAGACATGGGGTCCTATCCACAGGAGTCAATGCCTACACATCTGCTGTTCCAATTGGGACGCTGAAAATACACGCCTGTCCTCAAGACAGGACATAATGCAACTTTCCAATCATATATCAGATACATGAAGAACCAGGCTTTTGTGCCCATACAGCTACTGTATTTTTTTAATGAATCAGACAGGACTAGTGCTTAAACTGCTTACCACTAACTTTAATTTACAGCGTGTGGTAATATAGTGACAGTAATGCTGTCATCATTCTCTCTTCCTCTGTGGCATCAAGCCCAGACTTTCACGTTCTTGTTTTTAGGTCAGCTTTAAACTGAGTTTTACCCCCACCCCTTCAACCCCCCGATAAAATGATATGTTATTAAAAAAAAAATAAATGAGACCTCACTGATAGCTCCAGAATCTGCTGTTTTTTCTCTCTTGCCTTAATGTGCTTTTCATCCAGGGAACAGAATGAAAATGCATTTTCTATGGTAGTAACTGGCATGTTCTAAATGGTGTCAGAATTCAAGAACATGACAAGCAAAATACAGCTGGACTGGAGGGCTCCACCACACATAGAGTAGGAAATATTGCATTCCCATGCTGTTTTCATGCATGCAAACGATCAGCCACATTACAAACCCTTAAAAACATTGTGAGAAAACTTGACATTTCCCAGATGGGCGGCTTATTTGAGACTAGCCCATCTGACTTTCCTTTCTCCAAGGGAATTTAACCCCTTGGAGCTCCTACGGGGAAGCAATGTTTCCTTGTCATTCTCTTGAAAGCCTAATAAAATGGCACTGGTTTGGCAGGATTGTTGGAGTTCAGGTTGACACCCAAGTCTTTGTGCAAAATGTGGTCAAAGATGCACCGGTGGCTTTCGCTTCTTGGTTTTATGGGGAGCAGCTTATGCCAAGCTACAATCTGTGCAAACCGCATTACAGGCTGTAATGAGACCAAAATCAGCAACTGCTACTCAGTCTCCACCATGTGTAATCCTAACAAGCATCGTGGCCTTGCAGGTTTTAAACTATTCTCCTTGTGTCAAGACCTCTTGAGCTTAAACTCAATATGTTTTCGGTAACTCCATGAAAAATGCATAAGCTTGCTTTAGCTTCAGGGCGGATCATTTGGAGAACAAACTCACCATCTAAATTTTTTTTGGCATTTCTAATGCACCACCCTGAGCAAATCTGATTGGTATGTAACTGGTGTTGAATACTGTGCAGGAGGTTTCGTGTTTGGTAGATCTCTTCAAGCCTTTTAATGTATTATTAAAAATGCCCTCCTTACTGCTATCTTTGATTTTTGTAATAATTAATTATGCCATCTTGTAGGTTTACTGCCAATTTTTTAAGACTGACAGTTCTTTTAGGATAGACAAAATTTTGCTCCCTATTAACTGACTGAAAAAATAGCCTTTACTTTTTGGTGCCAGCCTGTTTGTATTCAACAGGTCAACTAACCCAAAAGCACAAAAGCAGGGCTTTTTAAAATAGCACAAGGGCATCCCACTGTTAAACAACTGAATGTCTGACTCAGAGGTTCAGATGCAAAAGACAGTGTCTACTCTCAGTATAAAGGTGATCTACCATCTAATAACCCATATAATGCAAATCCTAGATTTTATTGTTGTGTCCTTTCTTTCTTTCTTTCTTTCTTTCTTGATCTCTTTCTTTCTTTCTTTCTTTCTTGATCTCTTTCTTTCTTTCTTTCTTTCTTGATCTCTTTCTTTCTTTCTTTCTTTCTTGATCTCTTTCTTTCTTTCTTTCTTTCTTGATCTCTTTCTTTCTTTCTTTCTTTCTTGATCTCTTTCTTTCTTTCTTTCTTTCTTGATCTCTTTCTTTCTTTCNTGTGTGCAAGAAAGGCCTTTTCCCCCTGCTCTGTTCCTCCAGACTGAAAGGAGCTGGAGCTCCAGTTTGAAGGCAGACAAGCAGCCTGTGAAACTTCAGCCAGTTTTCATCACAGCTGGCCATGCCTGTGTGATTTCAGACAAAAGACTTCCGTCTTTATCTGGCGCTTATTGAGACATCTTATTCAGCTAGAGATAAAAGGGAAAAGATGTGCTTTGAAATTGAACCATTAGGGCGTCAAAGAAATCAGCATGCAAATGCCACACGCAAATGAATTCAAGATGAAGCTCGAGGATCAAATCTCGGTGCCAACGGGAGTTTGCCTGGACAGGGACCCAGCAAAGCCATTGTAAAGACCCCAGGGGAATTTGGCCCTATGTTTGTTAAGGGAAAGAGGTGAAAGCTGGATGTGGAAACAATCTTAAAAATAAATTACAATGGGAATGATTGTTTCAGAGAAGTCACCCTGATTTGCCAGAGGCTGGACAGGTTATTCGCCAAAATGACTCGTCAATGAAGCATGGAGAATTTCCTCCCAATTTCCCACCTTGCAAATGTGCCACTCCCTGCATGTCCCTCACTTTTCCCACTGTGTGTACTGGTGCAGTGCTGGTGTGCCATGCTTGGACCTGGTTTGTTTTAAGTAGGGACTGTATGGCAGACATAAGGGATATCTGAGATAGCTTACCTTTAAACATTTGGCACCCTATTCCCAAAAGTGAACATATTTTTCCCTCACTGTCTATAAAAGGGGAATATTAGCCAAAACCTAAAATATCTCTGTAACGAGCTTACTATTTTTAAAAAGCTGTGTGACATGTCTTGCAGTAGAGAAAATCAGGGCTCAGCTGAAATTACAGTAAAAGAGTCTTTGTTGGGCATACTGAAGGTAGACAGACTGAGGTTTGCTAACTCCTTCAGTAATTTATCACAGGGTCACACTAACTCCTGCCTTGTTCCATGTGGCCCAGACTGTGATTGCTGACCATGCACATCAGTGATTGTTCCAGGATCTAGAATTACCTGTAGAGACTAAGTAATGGTTAGCAAAGAAGTTGAGGCTAACTTAAGAAATACTTGCTTGCCCACAGCCTATGGGTAGATGTGAATAAAAGTGTTTCAGTAGGGATTAAATTCTGATTTCACTTGCCATTTCTGTCCTTCAGCTGAGACACATCATTGGCCTTTTAAGTGAAGAATGAAGCATTTGAGCTTTCCATCAGGAGAAATGTTCCACTGCGTGATAGCTTTCCACCCACTGAGAACACTACCACTTAATAATGTGCAAATCTCTAGTTAAAGAATTACAGAGATTAGCCTGAAGCCTGACACTCATCCTGCAGGAGGGAACCTCACCAAAATGCTGTTGACAAAGGGAAACTTTAAGCGTGTTTAGCTCAGCCCTGCTATTGCAAGGATCCCTGTGCTTCTTTGTTTTATGAGACTTAGGGCAAAGGATTTTCTTAAAAACCATCTTCCTTCTATAAGGGTGCATAGTCTCATGGGATCTAGGGATTAGGTGTTCATTTCCTATACAAAAGCTTCATAATTGTCTAAAGGACGCCTGGATATTAACCAACCTCCAAGTAAAATATCAAGTAGAGTGCCTGGAAAAAAAATAATAAAGGAATCACTTAACATTAGCTGTACTGGGAGTTAACGTATCAGTAAGAGATAAAACTCATGAGTTTCTCTCCATGAAAATTGTTTGCAAAAGAAAAAAGATTTACAGGGCCTGAAGAGAAACTAGAGAGCAGTGTGCAGAAGAAACTGCAGAGAAACTATGATTTGGTGGCTATGACCCTCCAAGAAAGTCCATCTGGGCAAGTCCCTGCTGGATGTGCATCCTGTCCCCAACATCTCCTGTGATGTACCTGGGCATTTACAATTTCCAGGATTAATGGGACTCATCAGTCCTGAGAGATGTTGTGATGTAGAGACAATGGCTGGGGAGTATGTAAAGGAATAATCTACAGATAGTTGGTGGGGATTGATGTTCCTAGAACAATAACTCTCAGAAGGCACCATAAGAAGATGAAGTTTCACGCTGAACTAATTTGAAATGAAATGTATTTGGCTAGCTCAATATGCAAGAATCTTGGGGAATTGTTTTCATAAAAGGGCATGTCTTTCATGCCGAAAACCTGAACTACATCCTTTGCTGCCCCTTTGAAATGCCTCCAATGCATTGATGAAACAAAAAGCTGTAATGCAGAAATAAAATAATCCATAATAGTTCACCAGGATAGGACTTTTCCTGATCCCTACATGCCAATTTAATTTGGTGTCCATTAACAAATGAAAATTGCAAAAATGTTTTGTTCCTGTTGCTACAAGGAGTTTGGGAGGGATCCTGAACCATCTATTAGTTGTCTTCTCAAGGAACAAACATTTGTTTATATTTTAAATTTCAGTTACCCTTTATACCGTTACATCTGGTGCTATCCAAGATGGTGAAGGCTGTTCAACCAGGTCATCCTCCAACACGGGATTAGCTTTTTCTTCAGTGATATTTGATATGCCAACATGAGGCTTGCCTCACAGGAGCATTCCTGATTTATGTGCAGCCAATGTTTTATGCAATTGTATCTCCCATATCTCAATTTGGGTACTTGTTAGCTTAGCACAAGAGCAGCTGTTCTACATTTATTGCTTTCTCTGAATGCTTTCTCAAGGCAAGCTCCAGCTCTTTTATTGACTAAGCTGTTTAACAGGGACCTCAACCCTGCAGGAGCTTCCCCAAAACCCCATCTCCCTGTTCTGATTTTCTGTTACTTCTCCTCCTGATTAATCAGTTTTTGCTCCTAGATAAGATGTGTCCTTTATTCCAGACTGAAAGTACTTTGGACTGAATAGTTGAGGTCCCCAGAATTCTTACAAGTTCACTGAAAAAAAGCCCTCATCCTTCTGGTAGAGATGTAAAATCAACTGGTTTCAGAATAGTTTTCTTCTAAGCAGCAAGGACAGTTTGTGCACAGACAACAGATTTGCACTACATACCAGCATTTATCTTGTCTGTCTTGGTTCTTACGTTGATGAATATTGTTATAATGGAATGGAATGTAGTAATAATTACGTTGTTTTATGGCTGTAATAATGTTATAATAATATTACACTTTTATTGTAGCAATTATTTCCATTTCCTCTCAGCAAATAAGGCTTCTAATTTTTCCTCCCCTTGGCCTCGTAGTAATTTTCCCACTTTTGACTGGGAGATCTGCTGGGCACTGTGGTATCTTTATAGCCCATGTTTCTATCTCAAGTGAGATGTCAGTGGGGCATGCTGAGTAGCCTGTAGTGTAGTAGAGTATCTGTGATTATCAGACAATTTCTCCAGTATTCCCTTGCTACTAAAATGAGGTTTGCCATTCTCACTATTTAAAGACATTAAATATCCCTTGCTTAAAGACAGCAACAGTTCTGCTACCTTTGCACATGCGTTCAGTAGTCTGGAGAGAGTGGGAGCTTTGCATGTAGCCTCTGACTAAAAAAGTTTAGGCTTTTGAAAATAGCCTTGTTCTCTTTTTTTTTTTTTAAGGAAAACAGTCTCTTTTTTCCTAATAAACCCTTCACGGGGATTGCCTCTTTGTAAAGTGTATAGTCTGAAGTTGGTTTTGGGTGGCTACTCCTGCTATACGAGAGAGTCTCGTGACCATATGTAGCATCTGTGCTTGACTGCACTTTCACACAAACCATCACCAGCGGGGTATGGTGTGGGATGTTTGTTGCCGTTGATTGATTTTTGTACAAGAATGGTCTACGTAGCATTTTTTTTTTAGAGAATTCTGTGGGGCTTTTATAATTTTACTCTATGTCAAATAATATTACTCTGTAAGGTGTGACTAAATGAGTGGAGTGTGTTTGATACCACATTTTACCCCATGGGGAATTTTTAATTCCCAGGGAAGATGTTCCAAAGGGGTAAAGGATAAAAAGAGGTGATGTTGTAGCATTTCTCTACTGATTTCAATTCTGATTGCAGACTTGGTACCTAGGGTCCTTCCTGGTGCAACTAGAGTGGTTTTTATAAAATTAAGTGAAAACTAATGGGCCTGGTTTTTCTCGTAATGCTGATATTACTGACTTTCTGTGAGCTGAAATTGCTGTCACTGAAATCTGAATTGGACTCAATCATAATGGTATTTTGAGCTGTGGTGGCTGTAGATTTATAAGATGCTGCTATAAGTGGAAGAAAAAACAGGCTTTTCTTGCCTTCTCTGGTATCGATATTGAATGTTACTGGTACAGGTGATCAAAAAGATAAGAGGTCTGTTTTACAAAACCTCTTTGAAATACTCATCCAGTACACTGAGGCATTATGGCAAAGGAACTATGGAGACAATCCTGCCACTGCCCTGGGAAATAAATGGGTTGACTCGTAGAGCTTTCTGCCTTTAATTACTATGAATCCACTGATTAAGCCCAGGAGCTCTCCTCTTAATCCGGAATTACTCATTGTGACCCTGGCAGAGTTTATATGCCTGAGCCATGACACTGTCACCCCAGCAATCCTGTGCTGTTCATTGGAGGGGCAGTCGCCACTGGGTGAAACAGAAACCAGCAGGTACTTTAGCAGGGCGACCTCCGTGTACATGCAGGCATCCGTCAAGGCAGCCTTTCCTTAATTGAGTTGCTTACATTCCATGCTCAGTTACTGTCTGCTGACTTGCAAAAGAACAAAGGAACAGCTACTTCCTATTAAGGAAGGTAATAACTTAATTAAAACCAAGTTCTATGCACCGCAGGATCTAGTTTGTCATCAAGAGGCCTTCCTTGCCTTTCCCTATAGTTTTTGATAATCTATGCCAGATATTTAATCACTGGATACCCCGGTATAAAGCTTCTAGCCTCCATAACCAGCAGAAAGCTTGTCAAAATAAATTTTAACTTCTGACCGTAGTAGAAGACCAACTAGAAGGTATTAGCAGAATCAGAGCTGTCAATCAGAGCTTGGGCTCACCGTTTATATTATTAATTCCAACTCTGGTGGCATGGTCTTGGGATAACAACCATCCTAAGCTGCATTGGTCCAAAAAACACAAACCAGGAGTGGAATATATTTCGTGCTGAGGTGACGTTACTGAGTGTCAAGAGAAATTTTTTTTCTTTTTGTCTTTGAAAGGTGATGTTTTATTAGATTATTCCCATTGCCAAAAGACACAGCTACTGTCTGGCTTCATTTGCTGACTGTTTTTTCTAATGTAAAGATTTATTCCGGACACAAAAGTAATCTATTAAGAAAAAAGCAAAGAAATTGTTGTTTGTTTCTGCAAGTTGCTTTCTAATTAATGAAGCGTGTTAGAATGGAGACTGTGAATAGTCTTTAGTGGGTTAGGAAGTGAAACTGGCCTCACAAATTGAAATCTATCTTGGAGGCTATGAGTTGGAGGTATTATTACAATGCAAACCAGCGGGAAAGATTCCAGAGAGAAAGAGGAGAAGTGTGTTAATTGAGAACAATAACATGCCGAAGACCTCCAGAAGCCGATGGCATTAATAAAGTGAGACAATGCTATGTTGTTGCATAACCCGAACTTCAAATTCAATTTCGGTTATAGTGAAGTAGAAGTGATGCAGAGCTGAGTTTCTTTTTCTCTGGTCATTTATAAGGCCATCTGAATAGACAAGGTTTCACAGATCACGTTGAACTGGACTTGAACTGTTTCTCTCTGCCATATTAGTCCGTTGACCATGGGAATAAATTTCAAAGACATTAAACATGCAAAAGGTGATATTTGCAGTCAAAGTAGCCAATAGTGGTGGCACAAGTTTCCATTCCATCTTCTTATGGTTTGCTTTCTTTGCCCTGTGTGGATCTGCCACTGTTGTGACTTAAATTGCTGCCTCAATTTTTAATAAATCTGGTGTGGATAAGACTGCAATATAAATTCAGTCATCTTTATCTCTGCTTATTTAAGCAAATAAATGGAGAGTAGAAAATACATGCTTCAGGATTTTATAAAACACTCTAGATCCTGGGATATTCTGGAACATCTTATGAATTCCTGAAAAACAGTGATTCTTTCCCTTCCTCTTTGTCTGGGCAATATGAAATTATGAATTTCATCATTCATGAACTCGTACAACCTTTACTGAGCTGTACATGTATTTCAAAGCCATTGTAGGGAACAAGCTACAATATCTATTACAGTTTCCCCCCTCTACCTCTCCAGCTCTGCAGTATCCAGCGATGTGGTGTGTGCCTGCATGGGGTATGCATTACTGGGATGTCTTTACACATATCAAAAGCAGCTAGTCTCTCAATCATTCATTGAAAGTTCCAGTTGGCTTAGAGTCTTCCTGAAAAATATGTTTATTTTGCCTTCTTGACTTACTTTTCCTCGTGTCTGAGTATTGTGCCTCCAGGAAGAAAAGCTTAAATTGCTGAAGTAGGGCTTTTTTTCAAAGCCTGCCAAGAATAAAGTGGCTTAATAAGAAAGCACACAGATTTTACATTCTTAGAGGGAAAAAAAAAAAAATTAAAAAGGAATAAGTCATTTAGAATGAGACTGGAAACGTCTTTAGGAGCAGTGGATATTTTCTAAAAGTGTAAAGATAGGAGCATTTGGGGAAGTAATATGGAGCTAACTAGCCATGAAACTTGGAAAGACTAGGACCCTGCCAACCAAATTTGATCTCTGAGCACACACTGATTTATGCTGGTGGAAATTATGTAATGGCAAGTCAACAACAATAGGTCCATAGAGTCGAGTAGCTGGGCTGCCATGAAGCAGCTCTGTCACTGCAGGAGGTGTTTGCCTTGGGCCACACCAGTGGCTGAACATTTGGCAATAGCACAACTGTCACTGCATCCCTGCCGTATGGGTTTGGGTGAGACAACCATCTCGAAAGACCAGTTCGTTCAGAAAACATAAGTTATATTAGGATACATGCTGTGAGAGCAGCTTTGGCACTTTTCTTTAGCTTTTGGATGTACAATCAGTGTCAGCCTGGCCCCCTGACGTTTCTGTTCCTGGCTGCCATAGTGTGTGGTGTCACTGTCAATACCAGGGTTAAGCTGAAATCACATTTGCCCATTCGCAGCTTGGCCATCAAAATATATGACACTTCCATTTCTGCGGTGGCTAAGGGAGATTGTCAACCAGTCATTATTTTGTTTATTTTGTCTGAACAATATTTGTACAGCAAACAGCATTGGCAGTGGTTGTGACTCATCTTGGTGGCTGCAGAACATATGCAATTTCTGTTCCCACCACCAGCAAGGGTTGTAATGCTGGGAAGGAAATGCATCGACTGGAAGGACAGAGTTTCTGCTGCTGTTGTTCATCAGGGAAGAGTGAATCCAGGCTTAAAAGTTCAGTTAAGTCCCCAAATTTAAGGCTGCCTGCAAGTAGGTAACCCCTAAATTGAGATGTTCCAACACTGTAACCTTGGGCTCGCTGACAGTGTTGAGTAGCTAAGGGTTGAGGGCAACTCTTTTTTCCTCTCTCAGGCATCCTCTGTTACTGAGAAAACCAAGATTCATTGTAGCAAGTGAAAGCTTACAGAGTGGAACCTAAGGAAAGTAAAAGAAAACAGTATGTTATGTATAAACAACTGGAAGTTTTATGCCTTGTCTTGCAGAAGGCACCAGCACGAAGACATTGTGTCCTCACTGAGTGCCAGATCATCAATGCAGCATTGACTCAGTGGGCTGGATGCCACCTCTTGAGTCACTCACTTAACATCACTTCTTGATACACCTGGTCTTTCATTTATTTTTGGAGGTTTCCAGTCTAAGTACAAATAAACATGCCCAGCCCATCTTAGACCACAGCCTTAGGTGGAGCAGCTGCAGATTGCTGAAAGATAATGCAATGCTGGAAAGAGACATACAGCAGTGAAAAAAAACCTCAGGCAAATATTTCTGAATAATTGGAAGAAGTAAATCCTGAAATAAGTATACGTTATTTTTGATCAGTTGATTAAGGGTATTTAACAGTTGGGATTGTCTGTTTTCTCTGGCCACAGAGATCAAATGAATGCACTTGCTGCCTGACAGCATGACTACAATACTTATGAAATGTTCTGGTGTTTATTAGTTCAGAGCTCACTTGCCATGAGTAGGTATTGTAAATTCGGCTACTAGCAATATTTTTGGAAATATTCACAAATAAGCTATGAATGCTATTGAAACACCACCATCAGCTTCATTGTCATTGAGCAGTACATGGAGATCTCGGACAGGACACTCCTGTGCTAAACACAAAACCAAGAGTGGACACTGCCTCAGGTACTTTTCAAACAGGCTGAACAAAGAAGGACAAAACAAGGCTGAGAAAGGTGAATAGACTGAGAAGAAGAAAGAAACAAAACATAGCTGACCATCAGGAAAAATCAATTGAATCTTCACAAAACCACGTTTTCCAGAGATTGTGCAGGACCTCAGAAATAACCACAGTTTAAATGTAAGAAGGATGCTGTGTCAGAGCTGAAGATCTGGCGAGTCTCCTCAGGGCCACATTGCCAGATCTCTCGAGCTCCAGGTTGGTTGCTCAGCACTGCTGGCTGTTTGTTTTCAGCTGGTCCCACAACCCAGTGAACTCACTGGTGGCTGCTCTTTTCCTCCTCTGAGTTGCTTGAGTCCACCTATGCACTGGTTCTGTCCCCCTCAAGTTAAAGAAAAATATTTTATACTCTTTGGTGAGCTCTGGACTAGACCCGCAAGGCAGTATCTGACACTAGATGGGACCACTGGCCCAAACAAACATTTTCAGTGGAATGTGCAAGATTAGGCTCGTAAATCCTAATTTATTTGGATTCTACCATAGCAGTATTATTCTGGGTCTGCTGAAATTAGTTGTATTATGTAAAGATTTCCGAAGCTGAAGCTTCGAGTAGAGGAAGGTATTCAGGACTCCCATGTCCTGATTAAGCTTTATTTTAGATTCAGCAGCTGAACAGATTTCTAAAACCTCTCATTCCACACCAACAAAGTCACCTGTTTTCAAAAAGACACTCACTGGAAAATGTGGGCAGTCGGATTTCTTTGTGGTTCAGCCACTCCTGTATTTGAAACATTGCTCTGAAAAAAAAACCTGAGGCTTCTTAGACCTGGAAAGTGCAATTTGTCATAATCTCACCCCTTTTTGAAGAAATATCATTTTCTGAGTCTCTTGTCCTTCTTTCTGTACCTTACACACAATGAATCTTTACGCATTTATTTCATGTGATGCTTCCTGCCTCCTGTCCCTCTTTTGCCAGTCTTTGTTTTAAAAATTGCTTGAGTTGATTCATATACAAAGCTAAAACTCAGCATAGGATGGGGCAAAGAATCTGGTTGATATTCCAGAAATGTCTTGTGGTTAATAAGTTCTGCTTGAGCTACATAATTCCTGCACTGGCAGCTTTCATTACTTTTCATGTGGAAATTTCTTCGTTGCTTTGCAAAGTAGATGCATGTCTGGTTGTTATTCAGACACAAAGTCTACTTTTTTTGAGAACTCCATAGGACAAATTATGGGAAAAAATAATAAAATAAAAATAAAATAAAATAATGCCCAAGTATATTATTTTCTGTAAAATGAACTGTGACTGTGACCCACCGGCCATGTTGAACACTCCTTCTTGCATTATGAAAAATAAATATCTTGAGATAGAGACTTGTCTGTTGAAGACATGGTTTCAGGCAGACCAGCCAGGTTTCTGCTCCTGACCATGTCATTTAGTAGCGAGTACAATGCACTCAGTGGTTACAGGCTGGGAAACAACATTGAGTTTTCAACTCTTTAAAACAAAAAAGAAAGACCTACTATATAAAAAAATGGATTCCTGGAACGCAGACAGCAAGCAGAAGTCCAAGGAAAAACCCCAACCTACGTCAGGCCTGATATTCCTCAGGAACCTGACACCAATGTGGTCATTTTCTGCTTGTTTACTGTTGAAATGAAGTTTATTCTAATTTGTAATCTACAAACTTTCCTTTACTCTCCTGGGCTGAAAAGGGCACGTTGGGTTTGGATGGTTTGGGTTGAAGGAGGAGAAGAGATGAAAGGAAAGGGAAGGAGGCAATGAATAAAATCTGACTTGCCAAAAATGTAAGTTCCATAGACCAAACTTCTTTGCTGGTCATGTCTCCATTTCACAGTGGTGTGAATACTGAGTATTTTAAAATGAGAAGCAAATTCAGTTAGGTAGATTTTGCCCTTCTTTGCTCTCAGAGGATATTGAAAAATGCTCAGAAAAACTTTCAGAGAATCAGAGATGACAAGAATATTCTTTAACCCAAGCAGATAGGGTTAAAAATGTGTGTTATCCAGGGGACTGGAAATTATTCCTAAACCATTCTAGAGGAGGGCTGTAGCCCATTTCAGATTCCAGCTCATATCTGTACATTGTATGGAAACAATCGTTGTAAATTTGAGTGATGTAGCTGCTCCATTCTTCTGATAGACCACATCTTTGCTTCTGTATCTCTGGACAGATCTTTGTTTCACTCACTGTGCCCTGCTCAGAGAAATTCAGTGGCTTTTGCCATATTGACCTCTTTCAACTCCATGATTTATTGGTTTATTCAGATCACAGACTGATATCAATGGCACCATTTACATTGAAGATCTGTCATGAACATGGAAGACATCTTCAGATAAGGGCTTTATGGGGGCATTCAGAATCTGGTAGAGATGCCCTTGCCATGGAGATGGTCTTTCAACTCTTGGAGAGGTTCATAGGAGGACTATGGCTAAAATTAGTAATTTCCTTTAAGCAATAACCTTTCATAATATGTACTAGCCTGCACCTCTCTCCCAGGTGAATTTCCTAAATGTCTTAAAGCATCTGACTACATGAATAGAGCACCTTAATACAGCTGTAAAGGAGAAGGGGGTTTATTTATTTATAAATAATGTGGAATAATTCTTACTTAAAAAAATAATTACACAGCACAACCTTGCACTGGGAAAGAAGTTATTTCCTTTGAAGAAACTGGATTGCAGAGTACAGTCTCTCCTTTCCATTAGCTGCTTGCCTGAGATAGAACCCAAATACAGAGGGACAGTAATGTGATACATTAAAATTATGCTCTGTGGCTTAAGCTGTCCTTAGAAAATGATTGATCTATTTTCTCATATGAATTCATTTCAGGGGGCATCTTACCTGAATGTGTGTACTAAGATAACTCACTGAAGGAGCTATAGAAAAAGGATCATACAGAAATTATTAAACATCCACAAACCACTCTAATGAGACCTAATTTAGTCTATTTTAAGCTTTGATGTATTTTTTTTCTCTTCCAATGGCTCCCAGCTAAAATGTGTGTCTCAACCAAAGCTGAAATGATAAATAGCTTGTAGTCTACCACCACCAGGACAAATTTATAGCTGCCCACATTACTTGGCAAAGGGAAAGGATTTTAAAAGGATTAAAAAAGTTAAGAGGAGGCAGTAGATGGAGTAAAGGCTCTGCTGGGAAAAAGAAGTTGAGATATCAAGGTCCATATTGTATGAGACTGCCAACTAAGAGTGAGACAGAAAACCACAGAGTATTGCCCTTATCTTGTTTTCAGGAGCACAGAGATCTCCCTTTTCATCTCTCATGTTTTGTTTTTTCCAAAATTAACTTGCTTTCCTAGCTCTGAAGAGGTTGGATTCCAAGCACTAAGCAAAACATCCACATGTGAGCAAAGAAAACCCTGATTTTTTAGCTGGAGGAGTTTACATTGTACACAAATGGCCTTCTTCCAGCAGCAGATCTCCCAGCATGAAGTGCAGCTTTTCCGACAGCCAGCCAGAAGTGCAGCTACTATCTCCCACAATATTTATTACCCAGTTTGTTGATTTAGGTTTAAAGAATGGGAAAACATAAAGCCTCTATGGCAAGTGTAGGTTCTTGGTCTGAAATGTGTGTGCTGTGCACAGACAAATAATGGAAAGGAAAAGGTGTAGAGATGTCAGATGCATGGGACACATCACAGTTCTGTTTCCAAGCTGGAAATAAACATATTTCACTCTTCTCCATTAAACTATACTGCTTCTTGGGAGCAATGATAGACACTCTATCACCTTAAATAGGTATGTATGATTTATTAATCATCCTGTCTCTTCCAGGGACATGAAATGGTTCTATAGAGATAGTGAGGAAATTACTATAATCAAGTCTTTGTGGCCGTTTATTTAAGCAAGAACGAGGCCTCCTCTCCATCATTATTCCATACACCTTGTTCACTTTTTGGGAACATTGGCATGAGTGAGAGGAACATGTTGTGAAACTAAGCAAATACTTACATAGGAATATTCCCGTACCATGTGTATTTACATAAATATTCATTTGAGAAGTATTTAATGGCTGCTTTGACAGGCTATGTGCTGAAATGAGCTGAAATAATACCCTGTAACTTAGTAACCGGTTGCCCAGGGTAAATTTGGATCTAATATATTCAGCAAAAATGAAGCTGAGAGATGCAGAGAGACCTACACTGTGAGGACCCCCTGGTCGTGTGCCAGTGGGATGGAGGAAGAGGGGAATTGTGCTTCCCGAGGAGAGCCATGGGGACCTGAGCACCCTCCGGGCAGGGCATTGCCAGGCTGACAGAACCTCTCAGTCCTCAACCTGAAGATTCAGGCTGTGTGCTTGGGGCAAGATTTGGCCCCAAAGCACATTGCAGTACACACATACAGTGCACAGGGTGAATGTGTGTGAAATGTTTCAATTACCTCTAAAATAATGTTTAACGTGTTCCAGACGCACTGCATTAAGCAAATACCCAAGCAGTATTTGAAGCGTATTCTGTTTTTCATTTTAATAGATTGTAAATGTATTAAACACATGTTAAGAATATATTTCATATACTGCATTTGTAAAATATTATCAAATTTATATAGGCGGAAACCACAGAGCCACCACAGGATCGGCCCAAGAGCAATAGTGTTTTGTCAGTTAACCTTTTAGCACTGCTCTATCAGGAGGATGGAACGGAGGATTTGGTTTGATCTAATTTGATTTCATTCGATTTTCATTTTTAAAGGTGGAAACCCACCTTGTCATTAACCCTTTTAGCCATCAACTTGGTGCTGTGTGGAAAGTTTATACCCCAGGCTCTTGAATTACCTGCTCTTGTGGTGCTGAATGCCAGGGCTGAAAAATTGCCCCTGCAGCCGTATGATTGGATGTCTGCTCCACATTTTAAGTCCCCCACTCAAATCATTTGATAGTGTTAAATATCTCTATTAAAAGGGAACACCAGGAGTTGTTTCAAAGCTGAAAACTGAGAACTCAACTCAGCTTCTTTCTTGCAAACTGTTTGAGCAAACTGGAGTTGGTTTTTGGTTCTCATCCAAGCCAGGGAGAATGGTTTGGGTTTGAAGTATTCAGAGTCCAGACACCCTCGGGTTTCTTTGAAAGCAGAATCTAGAGCTAGGTCTGTTCCTTGGAAATGAATCCCATCTCCTTGTTGAGCTCAACCAAAATCCTGGAAATCGACACTTAACGTGAAGCAGAGCTTAATGTCAGTGGGACAACTTGACTTAAAAGTACAGGAATTAATCACAGGTGCCCATAAAGTGCTACTCGTTCTTGAGCTGTACAGGAATCCAACACATTTCAAGATTCAGCCTCCACTGCTTGTAATATACAGGAATAATTTCAGTAGCTGGCAGCTACATTAGATTCTTTTATGTGGATGAAAAAGGCAAAGCCAGACCCGACCCATAGTTTTCTAGTGAGAATTAAGACTTCCAAATTCCACGCTTTGTGCTGTATTGAATGGGATTCCCAGGGCTTTAGGTGTCTGAGGCCCAGATGTACCAGACCTGCTTGTCACTTTGCTTCTCTGCTCCTCTTGATTTGAGAGCATGGACAGCACCCTGAGGACAGAAAATTGTCCCTTCCAGGACTGGACTGAAATGATTGTTTTGTCTAGAGGAACTCTAGAAAAAGCCACTGATGGGTGATGCAGAAGAAAGTGATTCTTCAGCACGCAGCACAAAAACAACTTTCTAAGCATCCTGGAAGTTTATAATTGATGCATGGGTCCTATTTCTTCAACTTTTTCTAGAGCCTCCACTAGTTTATAATAAAATTCAATAAAAAATTATTTTCAACTAGGAAGCATATTTTTAATATTAAGTGTTTTTCATCTTGATAAAGTATTAAAACCCAAATGTGATGGATTAATGAGGTAGAATTTTTTTAATTTGCAGTTTGTGTTTGGGTCCGCAGCCTGTAGTTGGGAATGAGTAGGGAGTCTGTGTTTCCCAGCATGCAAAGCTGGCAGCTGCTCCTTGGTGTTTCAGTTTGGAGGGACCTGGAGGTTTCACCATCACTTGTTCTCCACTGGTGCAGGGTCACAGCTGCAGTAGATGCTGTGTTAATAAAAGGAAAGGAGTTGAGTAATAACTGTCTGTAGGAGGCCAGTGTTACATGAGATCAGTGTCCATCATTATGAGATAGAAGAGGCAGGGCTCTGGGGAGGTTTTTTGCTCCATGCTTTTTTGTCTCACACACAGAGGGGAGGTTTTCCTGGCCAAGGCAGGGCATGGTGGAGCCTCCCTGGCTGCCCTGTGTCCTCCCTCCTCACCTCTCCCACTGCAGCCTGCTGGGGCTGGACATCCCAGCTAACACTTCAGGCAGGTTCACAACAGATTATTTTTTTCTTTCTTTTTCTTTTTTTCAGCTATGGAAAATGAGACAGTATTACTATTTTTTCACCTTCAGTTTGAGCCTTCTTAGCTAAAATGTAATGGTAGGACTGTCCTTCAGACTGGAAATTCTTACCTCACTGTCCAGTCCAGTACATGAAAGCATTCATCAGCTTCACAGGACTCAGCGATGCTGTCCTTTCTTTGTCTAGGTGTTCTCAGAGTTTCTTGCAGGACTCAGGCTGAGAACACTGTGCTATGGTAGCACACAGCGTGATGCCAGAATCCCACCTGGGTGCTGATCTCCTCCAGGAAAATGAATTGCAAAGCTTTTTAAGCCAGTGCACAGGTGGAAAAGAAGATTCTTTAGATGAGACCTTGGCAATGTTACACGTTACCATTGTAACTTTATACTATATTGACACTATAAAGTATATTACCATTGACCTATGGATATTCAGTTTCCATAGGTCTACTGCAGTTCAAGAGATACATTACAGCTCTGAGTATATACGATCAGACACATTATGAAGCTCCCCATAAGAGTTATGACAGATGTGTCATAGTAACTTAACTACACTTTCAAAAAATATTAACTATGAAGTGTGTTGGTTTTTATAGGCTTATTTCACACCATTATCCACTTAACTATCCAATAAGGCACCAGGTATGTCCAACAAGCGGCAGGAGATATTTGCTGTGCTTTGACTTCCCAGTTACTTTGTATGGATGTTCAAGATGAAATAAGTCAGACATTCTAAAAAAAACACTCAAATATTCATCAGAGCTGTAAAAGAATTCCCTTCCTCTCACTTTTAATAATGTAGGTTTTACCTTATCACGTTTGATGAGCTTTTGCTGTATTCTCAGATGTGCAAATTTGAAGATTGAAAGGAGTACATTTCCCACTTTGTTATAATAAATGTGAGATTCAGCTGCTTTCAAATGTTTGCTTTTTCAGGCAGGGGAAAAAAATTAGTAAGCAATGCAGTCAAAATTTCAGTCTATGAACCCACCACCTTGCATTGCCTCTGATTTGGATTTGTCCTTCCAAGCAGCTACTGTATGACCTAGTGAAGAAGCAACTTCTGGAAGTAATTTTTCCCATGTGATAACATTTTCCTTTTTAGTAGATGTGCAGAATAACTTAGAAAGAGAGAGATCCCAGAGCATCTTTCTTAAGCAACAGTTCTCCAGGAATTTAGTTATTTGGTAGCAAGAGGAACATCATATGTATTTTTTTTGCCTTTTATCAGATAACTGCTATTTCCATGAGGTTCTCACTGTCACATAATTTTCAGCAGTCCTGCACACATGGCTTTGATAGAGTTACACCAGCAATGAATTTAACCTGAGAGTTTTTCTATATAGCCGTGAAATATGCAATAAGACACGAGGTTTGAGAGCAACCACCTTAAACCTGCTAAGATTGGGTACATTTGAGTTTCCCAGCTCTGCTAGGAGTCACATCGAGTTGTGCTAAGTGAGATTTGCTGAAGCAACACGTTGTCCTTTTGTGACGTGAAGAGATAAGCTTGAATTGGGAATTAATATGCACTATCCACATCTGTCTTCTGCAAATCCTGCTCAGCTTCATGCATTCAGAACAAATTCTAGGCAAGAGGCCACTGGGAAATTGTCCAGTTCTCTGTACCCCATGCCCAGCTCTGTCAGGCTGGCTGCAGAATAATTTATTTCGTACAGTTCCTCTGGCCAAGGAAAACATATTTGTGCCTTGTGGCAGGGAAGCTCTGCAATGAAGGCACTGTGTTGCAAATTATACACCCTAGGGGTTGACCTTAGCTCGTGTGCCTTCTGACCTGTAGGAAACTCCATGCAAGTAGACAGAGGCAAATAAGAAACGCGCTTTAGTGGTCCTTATTCCTTCAGAAATCAATTTATAACCAATGGTGTGGGTTAACTTTCTCTTCACTTCATAAAAGCCCGTGATGAATTGATTTTGTTACTTCTTTATTTACAACTATATGCAAGGTAAAATTTGTTTCTAAAGGGCTGAAGAAAGGACCCTTCAAAATGAAATATCAAGACGTTGTTTTACGTCTAAGTGAATCTGGGCTGGGGGAGGGGGGAAACAACTGTGTAGCCATACCCAAACTTAATTTCCTTCTGTTTTCTCTGGAACGTGTATTTTAAAGGTGTATGGAATACTTTTTCCTTGAAAACAACCCCCCAACAAACTCCATTCCTCATCGCCACTGAACTGTTGCCACTGTTGCCACTGAACTCAGTGGCACAAGGATCCCACCTTTCAATTCCTCCTTTCAATTGCTCTCCTTTTGCTTCTGCATTCCCAGTGGTTCTGGGGCTAACAGCACACTCTTTAGGCTGGCTAGAAAGTCTTATTTTTCAGAAATATCAATGTGGTGATGAGTGTTTGTCTCTGTGGTGTGGTACAGCTGCTGGGAAGATGTTTCTGCTCTGCCCTAGCAATGGCAGTGGCTGTGGCAGGAGTTACCTTTATTGTTGGTTCACAAGGAGGACCAAGGGGTGAGATTCTGCTGGCACAAAGATTATCTGAACACGAAGGATTTCTTTCTGAATTGCAACTTCCTTCCAAACTCTCATATTATTTTAATGGCAAATATTTCAGAGAAGCCAGAAGTTTCATCTCCAATCCAGCTCTGAGACTGCCACGCAAAGCCAGTCTGATTTTTTTTTTAATCTTTTACAAGCCCTACCACCCCTAAGTTTCAAGATTTTCTGCTATACAAATTTCACCAGAAACCTGTTTCAAGGCTTCTCAGCTATTATTTTTATTAGCTCCTGGGGACAGTATCAGAAGGATCCAATCCAGCAGGTATTTTTCTGTATGAACATAGTAAACCAGAGCTTTAGCTGGAATAAGCCAAGATGGTTTCTGCTCAAGTCCCAACATCTGGCATATTAGCATTCTTCACATAAATAGACAGCACAGGAGCTACTCACATGAAGAAAGCTACTCACGTATGTGTTTACAGGACCTCATTCCTAACGATCTAAGACAACATATTATTAATAAATAGTGCAAATTATGCTTTCAGTTACACTAGTGCCAATGTGATATAACTCCTTTGACAGCTCATTGTATTTACTTTGGCTTTCCACTAGACCAAGTTCAGTGAAATCACAGGAGTTTCTCTAGATTTACAATGGCATAACAAAAATTGGGACTCTGGATGTGGAGAACCTGTGGCTGGCTGAAGACATAATAGTTCTCAAGGACTGCTGTGCTTGCCCTCTGTCAGGGGCTGCCGTAGGAAAGTCATATGCACAGCGACTGGAGTGTGTGTATATTCTAATTGGAAATGAAAATGTTGCAGTGAAATGAAATAGTCTAGTGCAGACATTAAAGTTCTAAGATCTTTCCGCTTTTGGCAGAGCTCCAGGTGTTGAATTCCTCTGTCGCTTCTGATGGAAAAGCCAGAGGGTCTTTCTTGATACCATGAATTCAATTTCAGTGTTTTGCTGTGCACGGAGAGGACTCGAGCTCTGTGTTTTGCTGTCCTCAGAGTGACTGTAAAGCAGTTTTGAATCAGGTCATCTTCCCTCCAGGTCGTTCCTCTGACCCATCCTGTTCCTTTTTTTTTTTTCTAAGCTTGGAGGGTGTCCCAAGAGGACCTGAGTGAAGGAGCTTTGTTGGCTTTACAGGCCAGGTCATGCCACAGGGTGGAGGTATGGATCTGTAAACGAGGGAATGTGTGTTCCTGAGAGACTCCCGTACACCGTGTCCTATAGGGATCGGCACCGTGTCCAGCCTGTGGGACTCAAACCACAACCCCAGGAGTCGCCAAAGAGCTCTTTTAAGAAAAATGGGAGGGACGTTGCTTTGAAATGTTGCACAGTGGTTTCCTACCTGAGGAAATGTGTGAAAGACTCGGCTCAGCTTCCACAAGGACTTAGCCCTGTTATCAAGTATATTTGGTTTCAGTCAGCTTGCAAGAAAACAGCATTTAAATTCCTTGCTTTATTTAGTGGCTTCTGCTCAGCTCCAGCTCCACGCAGCTCAACAGAAAAGCCAAAGAGGAAGGCAGTTTGTTAATTCTCCTCTTGAATTTCTCTTTCTCAGCCACATTTGAGTGTGTATCTAATTAAATCTTTCAGAATCACATCTACTTGTTGCTTGACAAGTACAAAGGGTACAGGTCTACCTGTGCTGCTGTGTGTGGGTCTGTAGGAACTCCCATCTCCTCTGCAGCCTTTGTATGTGTGAACTACTCACTGCATCCCAACTACACCTTTTGGGCTCAAATTTTATGGAACCATAATGGAAACAGAAAGGTTCCTCCTGCTCATACCCTTCTTTGTGACTTTCCTGATGCCAGGTTAGACACAACCCTCGTAAAGAAATTGGCTGAGATTGGGGCTCAGAAGAAAGGGAGGTTTTGTGCATAGGTGTGGGTATGTGGAAGGAGGTAGAAAGGGTAGCCTACCTACATTTTTAATAGTTTCTTTATGAGTGTGATACAGGTATTTTCCTATAATAAAACAGTAATGTTCCCAACCAGCAAGTGCTGTTCTTGGCATCTCGTTTTATTCCAATTTGCTTTTCTTGCAACTGTGGGCAAGATTGATGAAAGGGCCATGCCTAACAGGTAGGTAAGAGAAGGCACTATTTTTTATACAAATAAATGTCATTCCTAAATTATCTACTTTTAGAGTACACCATATGGTTCTAGCCTATCCATGCCTCTCTCCCACCTTCTAATTGGCAGCTGCCATGAAATACAGAAAGGTGATTAAACAGTGACTTGTTCCACTGGATCTGCAGTTCACCTACTGCCAAAATTGAAGACAAATGAGTGCTCACAAATATCAATAAGTAGAACTGATTTAGAAGTTTCCTTCAAAATGAATAAACCCTCAAAAGCTTGAGATTTAATTTTTAGCAATAAATGATGATTGTTAAAGTTTCCCGACAATTTCTTAATGAATGCCTGAGGATTTCCCATGTTTTTAAGACATTTCAGAAATTTTCTTAGGGAAAGCGGACCATACAATCCACAGAATAAGAAAAGTGAGCTGGAAGTCAGGGAATAGAAATCTCCTATATTCTGCTGTTTACCTCCAGCTGACCTCAGTAATCTCATGTCACTTTGCTGTGCCTGCATATGTCTGCAAAAACCATGATCATCCTACTCACTTCCACAAACCATGTAGGAAAACATCTGTAAAGGAAATCCAGCTGGGTCTGTGCGGAGCAATGCAGTGTCCCAGCGAGATACCTGAGTGAGCTCTGTACTCAGTGTGTCTTGAGTTTTGTTATTTAATTAGAGATTTTTGTATTAATTATTCCCCATGCCCTCTTGTCAGCTAGACCATCTCTGATGGGGCTTTTAATATTCCTACAGAGACAAGGACGTGTAGTTTAAATCCCAGTTTGGGCTCCAAAACTCATCCTTAATTAGAGATTAATTCTGAATTGGTTGTTCTGTGACTTAGACCAGTTTTGATTATGTTTCTAAATGAATGGTAATGCTTAGAATTGAGTGTGAAGCAGAACATCCCTCCCAAAATGATGTGTGTGTTATCATAGGAATAAGTAGGACAGAAATGAGCTAAATTGTGTGAGATAAATAACAGAAATTACTCAAGAGGCACTGTCAAACTTTGCCCCAGGAAGCTAAGAAGGAAGCATTCTTTCATTAAGATACTTTTTTTTCCCCCCCCTGAAACTATCATTTAGTGAAACTTGAGCTTTGACGATTGTTCAGCCCGTTTGCAGATAACTGCTGATGAAAAAGCTTTTGCTGTTCTCAATAATCTATGGGAGTTACATTACCTGGGCACAAATCTTCTTTACCTGTTTTCAAGCACCTCATTTGAACCTTCCACTGCTCTGTTCTGCCTTTGAAAGCAAAATGGACGGACTGTTCCTAGCTCCTCTGGTTCTAAAGCTTTGGAAAAACTGTGTATCAGTGCTGGATAACACTTCAACCTTCTGTTTTTTCTGTAAAAGGCTCAAAACCACTTTACAAATTAAAATCATATTGTGAAAGAAGGGATCAAATCTCACATTTCAGAATGCAAGGAAAGGGCCTCTGGCTGCAAGTCAAAGGTTGAGGGACATCCCGGCTCCCCTTACTTTGGAGGAAGCTTGGTCCTCAAGGGACACTTTTTCAGGTGTGCACTTTTTCTGCAGCAAATCTGTGGATTGTAATACCCGATTCAAAGCCGTTTGTGCTTTGAATCTGATCTGCAAACCTCGGTGTTAATTCTGGAGATAATACTGAACACGGATCGTTTATTTGGCCACGCCAGCCAAAGGTGAGCTTTTCTATAGGAAACGTCTCTGTTTTCTGAACCAAATGCAACCTTTACTAATATTCCTGAAAGCCCTCCTTAGATTGATGGTAACAGTAAACTTCCCACCTTGCAATTCCAGGAATAGAGCTGCTGAGGTTTTCCTGTCCCAGCTCCAAAGGGCCAAGACAAACCCTAGTGCTGGTGGTTCCTCCAAAATCCTGCAGGAAGAATAGGATGTTTCCATCCACCACTGTATATTGACTCTTGCTATGCTTATGACCTTAAATCATTTGATGACATCACATTGTTACTTTGAATCCATGTACAAATAAGCTGTATTTCCATTAGGGAACATAAAATGGTCCATTTTGACTCACTCTGCAAACTGTTTATGAGTTACTTGCAGCTTTCAGGATTTTTACAAGAGAACATCCAGTGTTCATTTCCTGGCTCGGCTCCAACTGGACATGTTAACTTTGCCTAATTTCCAAGACATTTGGTGGGAAGGCTTCATAATAGAAGCATGTTTTTCCACCAGGGAACTTAGACCACTTTTTTTAAAGTCTATTTTTCCCAGACAAATTAAACCTACTTTTTATGAGCTTCTTCTAAAGGGTAGAACAGTAGCTCGCCTTGTTAGATATTAGTGCTTCTGTTCGGAAGGGTGATCGTGTAACTGCAGGGCCTCAGTATTTTACACTTTCTGGAGTTCATTAACCAGAGGCTTCTGTATTTGAACCTGCAACGTTTTAGCTGGACGAGACCCAGAAAGCGAAATCAATCCAGTCCCGTAGCATAGAACTAATTGTCATCATATCCAAATGTTCAAATATACAAGAAGGATATAGGAACAGGGGCAGGGGAAAATTGAGGGCTTCAGTTTTTAGGGTATTATGTTGCTGAAAAGTTTTTACATGCTTCCTTGCTGACATAAAATAGAAAATTGAAAATAGGTTTCCTATATCAAAATATCTATACCAAATTGAACAGTTTTGTATACCTACATTCATCTAATCAAATGCTTTCTGTTTAAGTCATATATTTGACCACATGTTGGGTTGGGGTTGGAGGAGGTTTCTCTTCTTGTCAAAGCTTGTAATGTCACCAGATGATTCGAGAAGAGAGGCACCTTTATCCAGCACCTTTTCCCAGCTCAGACAGGTAAGGAGAAGGTGGCACCGTGACCCAGCTCCTCCTCACTAAATATTAATATTAAACAATCCCTGATGCACTTAAGGAATAAGATTGTAGCTGGCCAGAAGGGACTCCCTGTGTATGTTGATGAGGTCCCTGAGCCCACTTGTGCTCCACCTCCCTGGTCCTGTGTCCTGAGTGTGATTTTTTTTGTGACTCGAGGGCTCTGAGGTTCTCCTGCCTCCTGGCCATGCCGGCTCTACCAAGGCCACCAAGCCAAGGGAAGCTCAAAGCCAGTTTCAGTGCTGATTTGCAGAGCACTAGCAAACATCTATCAGAAGTTTCTAACTTTGTATGAAGTCTTCTGAAGTCTTTCAAATGACAGTGAAGAGTGGAATCTCCTTCCAGTGACAATATTATTACACCAATTATCTGGCACGGCAGAGCGAAGCTCTCATCCACTAATCAATGCCCTAATTTAATAGTCTTTACAAAGGCTGAGTTTAGCCAAAATTAAACACATTCTTCAACTGAGAGACGAAGAGGCTATTAATAGAAATGCAATCATTAAATTATCTCCCGTTGTGACTTCCAGCAGTAGCATATTGGCAGTTTAATTCTTGGAGCAGAAACGAGTGGTCTGTGTCTAATCCGGACAGATCCTTTCTAAATAAATATCACCATATTTAATTCATATCCATTTTGAAAACTCCAAGGA
This sequence comes from Aegotheles bennettii, assembly GCA_013398125.1. Lineage (NCBI taxonomy): Eukaryota > Metazoa > Chordata > Aves > Caprimulgiformes > Aegothelidae > Aegotheles > Aegotheles bennettii. Next base: position 170,515 of record VZRW01005010.1, read on the forward strand.
TGCTTCCAGAGAAGGGCCTTTTTTTTTTAAGGTGTTGCCATATGGTTTTAATTTCTCAGAAATATATAGACTAGCTTGTTCGCTGAGAAAGCCGTGCCAAATACGGCATGTCAAGATAGCTGAAAATGTAATTTAACATCTAGTCCTTTCCTATAGTGACTCTTTACTAATACAGTGGTAATGCTTCCAACTGGAAAGTCAAATGAACAGTTAAGGGATGAAATCTAAAATATTTATTATTTAGTGGACAAGGAAAAGAAAATATTTTTTATTTCCTATATTCCTTACGCTTATCTGATAATTCTGACAGCCCTTTGAAAAACGGTAAATAGTATTTGCTGCTGCAGTTAGAAATTTAGCAGAGTTAGACAAATAAACCACACAGATTTAAGCGCATTAAATATTTTCTGGAAAGATAAAAACTTAAAACCCCAAATTCCTTCACCGACAGTGAAAAGCTAGGACTATACTGCCCTAGTTAAATTAATAAAATACATCATTTAGGCTTTCCAGTCCGTGATTTCATGACCACTGACATTCATATCCTTCTGTCTCTGTTATCTGTTTATTTATTTTACTCAAATATGAGTGTACTGGGTAATTAAAAGTGAATCTTACATTAGGGACCACCACTTCAGCAAAACATTTTCTGTGTAACTATAAACTAAAAAGTGATCCATATATTTGCCATCACTGCGGTTGGTCCATTTTCACACTATTATTATTTTGTCTCAGAACTCCCGTGTTTATAAATAGGGACAGAATCACAGACTAAATATAAATCCAATCGTCTTTGCAGCAGAGAAGCTAAAAAAAAAAAAGCAGCCTGAATTCAGAATATTCCCAAATATCCTGCAAGGTGCCTGAGGGTTTCTCAGACATGAAGTTGTCAGCCATTGGTTATTGACCATTAGAATAAGATGCTGTAGAGGAAAGTCTTTTTGTAAAATGTATTTTTTTATATATAAAATTGAGATATTGCCAGTTAGTTTCTACAAATTTCCACTGAACAATTTAGTGGTATATTTTAATACTAAAAAAATACTGACATTTAGGAAGTGAACCTCTTTTCTCCCTGATACACCCAACTGATGCCCAAGAGCTGGTTGTTATTTCACTGAGTTCCCTGGCATTGCTGGCTCTCAGGTGAGCAAAATGCCATGTGCATTTTCTGCACTTTTTTACTTTAATTCTGTATTTCAGGCCTGGGGGGTGTGTGGTGGACTTTATGCAATTTTGTTCTAAAAGGGGTGATGTGAGCACCCATCCCCGTGGCCAGCGAACACAAACCTCACCAGCTTCTCGCTGGACTCCACACCTTATCTCTCCATCTCTGTGGGCTGGGTGGAATGAATCCCACAGGAGCCAAAAACTACTTTCTCTTCCAGTGGAACACATACTTTCCCTACTTTACTTTGGCTAGTACAAACACAGGGCAGTATGTACATGACCTGTGCACAGCTCTGGTCCCCGGAGTGCTGGATGCACAGCGCTGCATTTACCATCCCCACTGCCAAAAATGGGATGGAAAGAGTGAACCTCCTTTGAGTCCCATTCCTTGAGGGATTTCTAGGCATCTCCAGGCATGATCATATTGCAGGAAACAAAGGAATTAGAATTAAAGTTTTCTGTTAGCATTTTGCAATAAATAAATAGTCGTGTGATTTGGAAACCTACGGAATAAAAAAGGTTTGGAAACCCATAATTTCATAAATTTTCTGTATCATGGGTGTTATCTCATTACCTGGCAGTGTTGCACTGCCAATGTGGAATGGGTATGGGATGTGTTAGTGCACAAAAGTGGACAGGGTGCTGCTGTCTGGGAAAAAAAGGTGATGCTGGGGAGAGACTGCAAGGGCCAGAGAGTCTGGAATGCAGAAAAAGGTTTAGCAGGTCACATAATAAATGACAAAAATGTAATGTTCCTTTTGCTTTTTAATGTTTCATTAATTACTGAGTCTACACAAAAAGCATCAATGAAAACGTATTTCCAGCTGTAAGTCTCCACGTTCCCCCTGTCTTGCAATCTCCCTGGAAAGGCGTTATCTGTAATAAATGTATTTGCAAAAATTGTTGGCTTGCAAGAGGTATTTTGCCAAAAAACGCTGCCTTGCAGAATGCAGTGCTGAGGAAAGGCAAAGGAAGGAGGAAGAATTTGCAAGGGTGTGTATAGGAGCACATGTGCGTGCACCCATGCACGTATAATGCCAGTGTGGGGCTGTTGGGGCTGTTTTCAAGTCTCAAGCATTGCTTGTTCCACAGTGCTCCTGGGAGCAATGAGGGTTACTGCTGGGCTTAATGCTTAAAGCCTGAAAAATACGTGCCATGCAAAATTTGCCTCTGATATTTAGTCACATAACCACGTTGAGAGGACAGGATTAAATCTGTAAGGCCAAGCTGGAACACACTGGCAACTTGACCCCATTTTTGGTTTGTTTGTTGGGGTACTGGGAAGAAAGGGCAAGTTTTGCTTAATGCAAATAAAGAAATAAATCTGAAGAGGTATTTTCACCACCTCTCTGTTGACTTTGAATCCTACTGTTTAAAGTATAGTGTCAACAAGTTAACTCTGTTGCCTGCTTTTGCAAAAACACCTATTCTGGGACTGTGGGCACGATTTGAGTACAATAGCCTTCCCTTTCTGAAACTGGTTTCCTACCAGCTCTATATATGTCCAAGACTTTTTGTACTTTCAGTACTGTCAATCACGAGGTGGTTCACAGCCCATGAGCCTGATCCAGAGTGGGGAGAGGATTTCTGCAGCCAGGATCAGGGCACGGTGTTGGGAGCTCAGCTTTGACCCTGGCTTTGCTCATGATGTATCTGCAGTGCAGTGTGCTGTAAAGTAACAAAATCCAGCAAAGGATTGGAAAAAACGTTCATGTAATTATTGAGTCATTCATTGGAGTAAACATGCAATTAATCATGAGCAAGTATTAATCATCCTTAGATGTTTGCACAGTCCTATAGATATTGTCCGGGATCTTGTTATGAGTGGAGGAAAGCACAACTGAAGAAAGTTTGCATTCATTGCCTATTGCTACCACTCGGTCTGTGCCTTCCCTAGCAGTTGGAGCACGTGGGACCGCCGAGATCAGAGCAGCCACCGGGGAGCTGTTTTTCTAAACACTCTATATTGGATTAAAATTTACATCGCATCTAGGTTGTGATCTAATACTTGTGGCAGCTCTTTCCCTACACTCTGATGGGCTTTCATGTCCTGTCCTGCGTGTTCTGTAACACTAACTGATGGATTTTAGCCTCACGTGTTCCAATTTCTGTGCTGATGAACATGCTCAACTCTTTCACCGTGGTCTGGAGGCCAATGGGAAGGCAGAACTTTTGCCTGGCACTTCACTTTAGACCCCAATTTTCTGTTCCTTCTGTCCACCTTGGCTGATGATGGCCAAACCCCCATCTCTTCTCAGCCTCTGAGGGAAGCAAAACCACGGGAGCAAACTGAGACAACGCTATTTGCATCTGCCTGCAGCCTCCCAAGGTGCCCTGCAATTGGAGAGCAGCCCCAGAACACAGAGGGGCTTTCTACAAAGCGAAGGCAGCGGAAATCGGCACCGATTTTAATTCAAAACAGAATGAGATAGGCACAGTGCAGGGCCTTGAGCGAGCGCACAAAGAAGGTCTTTTCTTGTTTGCAGGGTGCTGACAGTATGGGCGAGAGTCCATCCTGTGCAGCTGATGTGAAGGAATAGCACATCCTTAAATCTCAACACCTGGGCACAACTCGGGAGACCTCGGGAGAAACTTAGACGGTTTCTGCGAATGACACTGGGGGGATCCCAGGAGGCTTCTGCAGCTGGCCAGCTCAATAGCTGCTAAAAATGGGGTTTTAAATGAACTTTGGGATCTCTAGAAAGGCTCATTTATCAGTGTAAACAAAGTTTAGCTGTTTAATAAATCTGTTTTCTTTCCTCCTTTTCATCAGGCATTGCTATTATGGCTGATGACTTTCACAACCTGATCAGCTGCTATGTTAAGAGGCACTGTGTGCAACCAGATAAAGATGAGGCAAAGGGTTTTTTAATTATTTCTATTAAATAGTAGTTCAGTTTGGCCTATGTGTGCTTAGCATTCTTCTTTTTATTCCACTTCAGAGCTGCATCTCTTCTAGGGATGGGTAAACTGCTATGGAAAAATAAGAACTGGCCAAACCAAACCTCAGCCCAAACACTGACATCAACCCAAACATTTTTGAAGGTCAGTGTTAGTTTGGATAAGTAACCCATCTACCCAGTTGTAAGTAGGGCTGGTTAGAAAATGGATTTTCCACCTTTAAAATTTTGGAGATCAGATCTCTGTTTGTAATCACAGTTTTTGAAAAGTTGAAATTTTGATACTCTTTTCCAAAACCAAGACAAGTCGATTTAAGTGCCACTTTTCCATTGGATTTCTTTGTAAAGTTTAACATAGAGAAGAAAAAGTACCCACGACATACAGACAAGGGAATGATTGATTTAGTAAACCTACCTCCTCCAAGCCAGCTGATCTCTCCGTATTTTGCATGATTGCTGTAGTATGTAGAACTGCATCCCTCATGGTTTGGTCAGGGAGGAACTTGCAGCTCCTCAGTCCTGTGCTTGAATGGTTCAAGTGGTCCTACCTGAATGCAGCAGCCAGGCTAGGAAGGGCTGACAGCATGGCCAAGCCTGGTGCTTGGCGTGACACCATTGCTATGGGATCCAGGAGGTTGCCAGGAGCTGGAGAAGAGGTCCATGAGAGAAGCGATGGCCAAGTGCCATCCCAACAAGCCAGGAAGGTGAATCATAACAGCTGATAACGTAGAACCGCAAAAGTAGAACTGTAAAAGAGAGAAGAAAGATAGCAGAGATGAGACAAGTTTTAAATAAAATAATTGAGGAATATTTGTAGGTGCAGCCCAGCTTCTGGGGCTTGTTCAGGCAGAACCTCACAGTGCTCAGGTGGGCACCTTCTCCCCAGTGCCATGGCCATGTGTGGCAGCATGATGAGAAGCTGCCAGGAGGCCTGGCAGGAAGATACTGAAGGAAATCACAAATATTTTTAGCTAGAATAAACTCAGTTGTAGGATTGGTTTCATTTCCATGGTGTGTTTGCTGTGAAAACTAGAGCCATTTGAGCAAAAAGTGATTCCACTGAGAAGAATGGTTATAATTTCATGTGTTTGTGTGAGTGTAATGGTTGTCATCCTAAAACACAGGGCATGCTGAGGAAGGCTGACTTTGGGAAAAAGTGAATTGCAGAAAATTTGGTAAGAAAAATATTGGTATTTTTTTAGTATGGTTGAAATAATAATATAAAAGAATGTTCTTCTGGAGGTCTCTTTTCACTCACAAATTGAATACGGGACCAAAATAATCATGAAGGTGAATTCAGACACTTCCCTGTCTTTTCCCAAAGTGTTAATTTTTTATTTTCATGAGCATTTAATTAGAAACTGAAAAGAAAAAAAAAAAGGCAAACAAATGGGACCTCAGCAACTCAATACTGAGCTTTGTGTATAAGGGAAACTTCGTGAAATGTGAATCAGGTTAAATAGTTCAATTATTGTCCATTGCTTACATGTTTGAGAAAGAGTGCAACTGTTTGAAATTGTTTAAGTAGTTAGTAAGGTGATCGTAACATTTACCAGCAAATGACATAAATCCAGAATTACTTATAATGGCTTAAATGGTTAAAAAGAAAGCGGATCATTGGTCCCATGGTTTATTGTGAACTGTCAGGATAATGGAATTTTAATCAGTCTGTTTATTTTAGGAAGGATTAATTGCATGGCGTGATGCAGAAAATACAGTGACTAACTTTGGAAACTGAGCCCACTGCGTAATTTTATTAAAGCAGATCAGTTGTAGCATCTTAATTTCCTTAGGCATGTTTATGGGGAGCCATTTGTTTTGTCAAGATTCTTTCCTGGCTGTTGGAGTTGCTGAAAATGAACGTGTTTCTGTCCCCATCCCACCTGCCCTGAGCCTGGACATGGGATTCAGGGAGTTCACATGGAAAAGTAAGTCAGGGAGCTCCTCAGAGTGGGGCTATGGACACGTGTAAAGATTATCTGGGAGCTTTTTCTGGGAGGAAGGGGCATGCCCCGAAAGTCCCCTGATTTCCCACGGTCTTCCAGAGACTTCAGGTGTTCTCTTCCTATGATTTTCCTTTGGGCTGGGTGATTTGGCCCAAAGTTGAACAGGTTGTGACCTCCCTGACTCACGTGTGGATAAATAGTTCAAATATTGTCAGAGTTAAAAAACAACAATTTGGGAGTAGGAAAACAATGTTTGGGTTTTTTTCTGTAAAAGATGGAGATTAAGACACTGAAGCAGATCCTTGAAACTTCTTCAGCTCCGCTTTGATTTTTGGCAAAATATTTTGGTCAGGGGAAAAAAAAAAAGCCAAAAAGAAAATTATTTCTCTGAATAGTGAAAAGAAGTTTCATTTCACCTGATCGTATTTTTTGCTGAATAATTATTTGCCACTCAAGTCCATTTTCATTCTCCTTCTTAATGTTTGGTTTGCGAGAGAATTGGAAACTCAAGTTCTAGCTACAGTGTCTATCATTTCTGATATTTCACTGGGATAAGGTGCAATAGTTGTTGTACCTATTGTCCCCATTTGACACCCAGGTTCCCATTATAGTCAGTGAAGATGGAGAAAACCAGCTCCAGAATTGCCCCAGCCCATCCTTTACCCATCGGCCCTTCCTCAGCACCAGCTTAGAATAAATACATCTTTTTTAAGGTGTGTTTTAGATGGCTGCAGGTGACCTTCCCCATGTATGCCCAGCCTCCTCTTTGGCCTTCAAACTCAGAAGAGCTGTGGTTTTGTGAAACTTTGGTTAGCTTATTTGCTTTCTAAAACAAAAGCTGGGGCACTTTGTATTTTCCTTGTACTCTGGCTGAATGCTGGGAGGCTGTGCAGGGAAATTTTGGCTACTTGCTAATGGTTGTGCCACACCTTCACTTTGTTTTCAGTTGCTTTTCTGTTTATAATTAGAGGGAAAGGAGTTATTTTAAATTGTTTAATATCAAGACAGGGTGTCCTTGCTGAAGTTATTTGTTCTGAAGTTATTATTAGCTGTATTCGTCAGCTGGTCTAAAATAAAAGTTGGTTATGTGGTGGAGTTTTACTGGAGTGCTAAAATAAAGTGACACAAAACAAGAAAGATGGGAACAAGGTTTACAAGTGGCATCACTTCTCCTTCCTTCTTCCTTTGAAGAGAATGGAAAGTGTGATGGACCTGGCAAATGGGCTTGCATGGATATTGTAAGACAAAAAAAAAAAATAGAGAAAAAGCAAATGTTGCTGTAGTGTCTGAGCTACAGAGGAAAAACATTTCTACCAAGAGTGCAGCAAGAGTGAGCTCAGACTGAGAGGCAGCTCTTGACCAGCACTCATCCAGGCTGCAGCCTCCTGCACGGTGCTCAGGGTTGGCCCTGGCTTGTGTCAGCCTGGGGGTGGGTGTTCATCCCTCCCCAACCTGCTGATGGATGCAGCAGTTGCTTCAGCTCCTACCCTGTACCTGCACAGCCTTCCACATGACTAGAAACACTTCCAAATTCCACTTACAGAAGTTGAAATAAAGGAAGTTTTGCTTTATTCTACTATTAAGAACGTATTTGTCTGTTTTTAGTTTGGTGCCCATGCCACTTCTAGATACGCTTACAGCTTAAATTACTCACAGCAGGAACATTGTCAGTTCAAAGGCTTTTAACTTAAAAAGAGTCAAAATTGAAAAGTGTACGACTTTTAATTTATGTTCTCTGAAATGCACTTCTGGAGAACCAAAACCCCTATGCATGTCCATCTATAAATATTATATTCAGATACGCAGTGAAAATTAATGCAGTTCCTGATCATTTACTAGAGCTTCAGAGCTTGCAACTCTGTTTGAATGAGGGACGTTTATATTTCTAGAAATTGTCTTTTTATGGTATCAATTATAGAAACCATCTAATCATTTAAAATGTTCATTGTGTGCACAAGAGCACCCAACTGAATGTTTCTGAACAATCTGAAAAACCACAACTCTTTGTTTTTAGGAATTAGGCTGGTTTGTCAGTTTTATTATGCTAGTTTTATAGTTTGAGAAACAAAGAGGATGAGATTAGGCTAAAGAAGCAAAGAAGGATGCAGGATTAAAGCCTCACAACTTAAAGTTCTTCAATAAATCCCCAGTCCATGCTGCATCGTGTTGTACAGTGTTCTGTGACAGTGCTGCCTGCTATTAATATGAATAGAGCTTTGTCCCATACATTTGGAGTTTCCTTCTCACCACAAATGTTTTGAAAAGCAATTAAGTTATTTAAAAAGCAGCCAACATGCCTACCAGTTAACAGTAGTTAACATTTAAAGTGAATAACTATAACGTGTTATTTTTTGAAAGATCAGACCTTAATCAATGGATACTGATACCTGCATAACATGAAACTGTGTTTTTATTTTAATATTGCTTTGGTCTCTATCCTGGCTCAAATTAGTTATTTGCAGTTTTTAAAAAGTGAGAAAAAGAGTCAAAATTGAAATCCTAGCTGAATTTGAAGATTAGCTTTATATCCTTGGAATTTCGCTGCAATCAGGAATGAAGTGGTAAAACCAATAATCAACAATCAGTCTCATTTTTGCTCTTGTGAACAACGATTTCTTAACACATCCACATAAATTCTCACATGCATATACACATATATTTAGGATTCGAGGACTTAAACTCTCATAATCTGCAGCTTCTGTCTCTGACTTGGATCTTGGACACTTGCTGTCATGGTCTCCATACTTGCTCAGTCTCTAGCATCCTGTGCTTTCCAATGGACTGCTGGCCACTGCTGAGACATGACACTGGGAAGGTGGACATCATTCTCATCCAGTCTGGGAATTTCTACCATTTTCATCTGAATTAGTTGCAATTAAGTTACCTTCACAATATAGTTAGTAGAAGCCTGTATATCGTGATTCCCCAGAAATAAGGCAGATTGAAATTAATATTCGTGAGTTGGTTTAAAAAAAAAAACCCAAACAAACACTTAATTTTTTAAAAATGTAGCTTTTTCATACGGGATGATCCATTGTTATTGCCAGAGAACAAACTCAGGCAGTTGCATGTACGGAGCATGTAACCACTGCCACATTTGTCACAAAAGCCAGAGAAAATAGAGCTGCAGGGAGTTGGGGCGCTGGGCTGACATTTTCTGCTTCTCTCTCTCTCTCTCTCTTTTTTAAATAAAATTATTTGTTTAGTTTGAAAGACAATACCCGGCTGGGCTACAGGGAGTGCGCTCAGTGAGCTAATGCAGGCAGCTGGCATAACCACAATGAGTGAGCTGCACCCTTCCAAGAGGAAAAAAGGCTCAGATGACAATATAAGTTACTCAAAACAAATAGCGATGAAATGGAGTGGAAGAGAGTTCTCCACTTGAATTACTATAATGTTCCATTTATAGTTTCAGGCTTCTCATAGACTGTGATTATAAAATGCTGGCTGGCATCTACAAAAAAGGAAAGAAAATATTCTCCTGGAGGTAAAGAATCTAGATTATCAAATGGATTTTTATTTGGTATCAATAATAAATCACTACTGGGCTAATTTTATTGCAGCCAGAATGTAAAATACACCCATTAGCAGGGTTGGGGGGTGTGCTAAACTTAGGCTGCAATCTCCCTTTTCTGTACAGCACCTTATACCACTGGCTCTGTGCTTGTGATGATCTTTTGGGGGGCCCTTCGGTCAGTGATAGTGTTTGACATTGATTCAGATTCAAAAGAAAATGCTGCTTCAGACCAGAAAATAGGACCATTTATTTCTATGAGATGGGGCATTTTGACACTTTTGAAATACAGTTGCATTTTGAATGAGGAACCTCCCTGCAAACAAACCTGCAAATAGGTTGGACCTCAGTAAAATGGTATTTTCCCATTGAGAAACACTTTGTTTTGACTCTCCTCATTAGTTCTCACCTATTCTGCCTCGGGGAGAAGGCTTTGGAGGGAGCCAAGCAAGCCGCCGTGTCCTCTGGGCTGCTGTACAGGATGGCCTAAGGAGGCACAGAGCTCCTGGGGTGATTATTTTTTCAACAAAAGAAAACACTCCAAAGGTAAATGTTTGAAAGCAGTAGTCAGCTGGAGAGAAATGACAAAGTGGTTGCTTTGGTTAAAAACAAAACAAAATGCAACTGCCACATTTTTTATTTTTGTCAGAAATGCTGTCCAAGGGGGAGAAGGGAATTGTGTGGAAGCAAAAGAAAATAGAAATCAAAGAGAAAAAGAAGGATAAGAAACCATCTGAGGATAGATGACAATAAATAAGTAGGAAGGCCATTTTATCATGAAGAGCTGCTTTGATGTGCTCTCTTCCAGCATCTCTGGATATCTTCCATCTTCTCTGTCTATAAAAGCTGATCTGTCAGATATACCTGACTAAAATCACATGGAAATATCCTTAGCAGTGATTCACGGGGCTGGCACTGACCGTGCAAGAGCCTGACCCAAACACCATGTGCTGGTTTACGGTGTGACAGCCCCATCCTCACATGCCTGGGTGCATCGGTGCAGCCCTGATTGCTCTCCTCCATCTGCTCTAAAACTCCATGGTTGTGTCTGAGGAACTGGAGAAACAGAAACAAAAAAATAAAATAAAGGGGTGATGGTGGATAGAGGTTGGAGAGGCCAGTGTGAGCCCTGCTGGGCTCCCAGTTCTGCGGGACGGTGGATCTGGAGTGCTCTGGGAACAGGGATGAGGAATTGGGAGCTGGCACATCTGCTGCTGAAAGCCAGGTTTTATCCTTCCCCATGTCCATAGGGGGCCACCTCAGACCATAAACTGGACCACCTTAGATTGTGTCCTGGCTGCTGAGGGCCACGTTATTTTCCTTTACTGTGGCCTAAGACAAGGACCTGGAGGTGATGACAGCAGCCTCCCCTTCACCTTTCACCCAACGTGAAGGACTGACAATTTGTTATTGACCCTACCTACCACAGGGTTTACTGTTCTTTCCCCAAGCCCACCAGTGTATGTTCATCCATACGAATGTCCATGGCCCTGGTGTGATGTTCACTGAGACTCAGCCAAAATCGCCCTGTTCATCTTGACAGATGTTGGATCTGAACCTTTGGATGAGGAGCCGGACACACAGGAGCACAGCAGTGCAGCTTCACCTTTCTCTTGGATGGAGCAGGGAGCAAGGCAGGAGAGAAAGGAGGCAAAAGCAAATTTGCCATCAGCTTTTTGATAATGTTTACTCGAAGTCTGCAGACCAGTTCAATGGGGAGGGTGGTTAAAAGCAATAGAAATATCTCCGACTGCTTTGGATGCTGGGGGGGTTGTCCCCCAAGGTCGATAGCACTTGGAAATGATGCATTGCCTTCCTGCAACGTGATGGGCAGTTCATCTCTGCCAGAGAAATAGCGTGGCTTCTCAGCTAGGAAATCCAACATTAAAGGAAGAGGAATCCACAGATGATCTATCTGGAAGCTACGTTCAGTGGCTGATGGGAGCCATCCCATTCCCTGCTCCAAGGACGGGGTCATTGGCAGCACTGCCAGCCCCACGGACCCCAGCAGTGCCCGGCAGGGGCTGAGTTTTCCTCCCCATGTGCAATGTGTGGTTTTCTCTCCTTGGCCATGTTCCCCACAGCTCTCACAGCTACCTGCGGAAACCGAACAGCACCGGTCTACGCAGGCGGCTGTCTCCATGGTCCCTGTGTAGACAAGTGGAGCCAGAGGGCTGATCCCCCGGCCCCAGCACACAGCCTTCCTTTCAGCACCTTCCCTTTACACAAAGACTAACTTATCCCACCTTTTCCCCCCCTCCCTCCCTCTCCCTCTGTCTCTGCTCCCCGTAGCCCTTGCAATGAAAAGCCCTCCACGCGCAGGCTAATAAAAAGTCCTGTGCCACCTCCTTCCCCCTCCCTTCCCATCCAGAACAGTGCTGCCAAAAAAGGGAAAAAAAAAAAAGGAAAAAAAAAAAAGAGTGAAGGCTGGGAGGGAGTTAAACCTGGAACTCATTTAGCAAAAGGGACTTCAGTTAACAAGAAAGTTACCCATCATGAACTGCCGGTAACACCTCGAGTGATCCTAAATCCATTACCCAGAGACTTAGCCCTGGCTGAGCTTGATTTTATGAACTGTGAGGCTGCTATGTTGAAAGTCTGCAAATTGGACATAAATTGGGCTGCAGAAGGCTGGGGAACCGAGGGGGTCGGGGTTTTTCTGGCCCTGGTGACGTAACGGGCTCTGGCTGTGGACTCGCGTGCTCTGATGGAGAAGCTGTTGATGGGACTGTCCCAAAGACAGAGAGGGAAAGGTCAGGAGATCTCGACCCTGGGGTTTTTGGCTCTCTTGCTGCACCACCTGTATGAGGATGGGCAAGTTGCTGCACTTGCTGTGCCTCAAACCCCCTGCGTGTATCTTGTGAGCTTTCACTCCTCATCCGTGTGCTGTCTTCATCACCTCGCTTGGTTTTATTTTTGTTGTAGTTTAATCTCCAAAATACTGTGATACAGCTCTAACTCTAATAAAAGAACTAGGCTTGGTGAAATACTGTTCCATGTAATTCCAGAACTGAGGACAAAGACACTGCTGCACTGCGGGAGCAGAACGGCAGGGCCGGTTCCTCGATGGGATGTGGTGGCTCTTGATGCTGTAGTTGAAATGAAGGGCTGCTTTGCAAGAGACATTGCTGCAAGGGCAGCCTCAGAGCATCATCTTTTCTCATGTATAGTCTGGATCTCGGGTAACTCATGCAACTCTCAAAATACAGAAGCTTTGAACTAAGTCTGAGGTTGTTATATAGCCTTGGATAATTTACACAAACCCAGAAGATGTTGGACTGGGTGATCTCGAAGGTCTCTTCCAACCTTGATGATTCTATGATTCTAAGATGAGGTGGGGTACAATGAAGCAGGTGAATTTTTTTGGGAAAAAAAATGAATTTCAGGCAAATAGAGGCACAGGCAAGAGTCAAGGCTGTCCTGATGTTACCATCCTTTGCATCACCCGTGTTATTCCTGAAATTTAAGAGTTTTCATAGTTTTTCAGTTCATGATTCTGGTTTTGTTATTGTAGAAGACTCTTGGGTTATGTGCATGAGTTGTATTTCTTGATGATGGTGCTTTGTAATTTAGGCAGCCTGAGGAAAGTAAAGCTGGCCTTAGAGGCAAAATTTGGCTTTAAGAGGCCTGTTCCCAAGCAGAATTTCTGTTGCCATCACATCCCAAAGGATGCTGGTCTGGCTGCAGCAGGAGGCAAATTGGGTTCAGTGCTTGCCCTGGTAACTCAGGAAGCCAGGGGACAGCAAATATCCTCCTCTGCTGTTTCCACTGCTGCTGTCCCCTCATTCTGCTGTGTTTAGATTGTGAAGAATTTACCCTCAGGTAAGAGGTGCAACGATCATCAGCGTTCATTAACTGTGGCAGAGGAAATGTTTGTTACCACAAAGTTGTATGAAAATTTGATTTTTCAGCTCAATGGCTGAACTAATTTTATTTTTTTTTGGTTATTATTATGACTCAGTTTGAACTGAAGCAAATGCTTTTGGATTCGTTAGTGAGACAGAAAATAGAAACAGGACTCAGAAAAAAAAATCCTTTCTTTTTCTCTGATTTAACCTTTCCTTTTACTGTTGATGCTTTAAAATGTAGGCAAATTTTGAGTAGTTTTTGAACAGTGAAAAATTAAGACACTTTCTTTTAAAAAAATGTTCTATTAAAGAAAGATCACTGCAAAGCTGCATTTTTAAATCACATAAAATATTTGAGTGAATTTCAGTGTTAATTCTTCAGGACAATTGAGTAAAGACCTGAGTTTGCAAAGCCATGAAATCATTGGGTTTCTTTCTAACTTACAACTACATTTTATCTTTAAATTAAGCACCCATACAGATGCCTCTCTGTATGGGGGAAGCATACCCACCATATCTCAGCACAGACCTGTGAAAATTTGATTTAAAAGATTAGTTAATAAAATTCTGCAAGATACCTTTCCCTCTCTTAAGTCCTCAAGCGCCGGTCGGTACCAATTTTTGGGGAGTCCTTTGACCTGACATCGTGCAGCACAGCCCCTTCTCTGTTATTTGATAAGTAAAGGTAATGCTGTGAAACACGTGGCTAATTTTACCAGCAAGGTGGCAACAATTCAGCATGTGATATGTGAGGGCAAAGCACAGGCAGTTCATTTGGGTAATTTCTTAGCCTTCTGGCTTCTGCAGTGTTTCTTTAGGGGGCACTGAATATGAGTGATTGAGTGAGAGAGAGTACGACAGAATTAGCACACACTGGATCTTTTGACCAAAGGGGAAAAAAAAAACCCCAAAACAAAACAGTCTAATGTTGGTCTAGGGGCACGTTCCCTTAGGATTTGGGAAAGAAAAACACCGAACCACGTTAGTTTGGTGCACCTCGAGCAGAGCGGCGCATTCAATTAAAATCCATTCCAACAAAATAAAAAGACACTTAATCTCGGATCAAAAATAACTACGGAATAGCAGGCAGCACCACCCAGCCCACTGGCGGGGGCATTTCCAAGGCAAATCCAGCCCGCTGATACTGGACCGCAGTATCCTAAGGAAGCCCTGGCAATTCGCTCTTCCAGTTTCCAGAACTAGGACTTCTCAACCTGAGCAGATGCCTCAGAGTCACCCCAGGGTGCCATGGAGAACTTGCCAGTGAGTTTGTGTGAAGGGCATGTTCATGTCTGCCATATAACCTAAATTGCTCTGCTCTTTTACTGTTTTCCCCTTTTCTTTCCCTTTCCTTTTTCTCTCTTTTTTTTTTTTATTAATTCTTGTTTCTGAATCCATGTGTTCTGCTGCCTGATGGAAAAGTCCATTTTTTTCTCTAACATCTTAAGTACAAGAAGAAATAATTAAGTACAAGAAGTACAAGAAGAAGTAATTTTAACACCAATGTCTTGCAGAATGTCTGTCTTACAAACCTTCATGTGCCTTAACACCATCTGGTTGCTGTGCTGGGAAAATAAAAGCCCTGATTTTTCAGCTCATCCCTTCCCTTTGCACCTGTGTATTTTTTTAAGATATCCAGTGATATATAATTACTAAGCTGTCCTTAGAGTTGCATTTTCAAGGCTGTGGTTTCTCTGCAGAGACAGAAGCACAACCCCATCACCCTCGGAGCGACTCACTTGGGTCTCGGCAGTGGGAAGAGATTTGGTGCATAGGGTGCAGCTTCCCTTCTCCACCACCTTCCTGGACAATGTTCTCTCCATGACCTCGACTTGAGGTGGTCATGTTGCCTGGGGTCCTCCATCCCCAGCAGGCCTGCATGGACCTCTGAGGCACCTGACAGTTGGAGAAGCCTCTGGGACTGTCAGATATTAGGGTTAGTCCCAAACACAGTACTTGGGTTGCAGCTCTGGATTTAGTCCACAGAGGTCCTCTCTGAGCTGCTGAACTTCACTGGATCCATCCATAAATGTTCTCATTATTATGTGAAATACACCCCATGGGCTTTAAGGTCCTAACTTCCTGAGCATCCGTGGTTCCTACTTGCTGAAGCCACACAAATCATCTGTAAATGTGGCCCTAGCACCATCTCCACTGCTCTCTGGAGCATGCCATGGAGCTCAGAGGAGCAGAGCCACCACAATGCAGCCTCACTGCTCAGCACTGCAAACTTGATTGTAACAAGGGTGAACTGTGCTTCTCCCCAGCTCCACAGCCAGGGTCCTCCTTACTTGCGAGCTCCAGTTCCTGACTCACTACCAGGCAGGCATAAAAAAGTATTTAAAGATAATTTATTCTTGCCACGCAACAATAGCAATAGTTAATCTCTTATATTAAAACGTTTAATGACTTAGGGGACTTATGAAACCATCGGAGCCTGTTTAATGAGTGCCTGCTCTGGCCCACACTTTTCAAAGCTTAAATCTTTAATAGAGCAGAAAAGAAATTCACAACAATTTTTTGGGGCGGACTGTACTAAAATTTATGGAGCTGTTTGGTTTCCAGGACTCCTGTTCCTGCTGGGCAAAGCTCTGATGATGTATTATGGCAACATGTCATCAGGGCAATGGAGCTTCATGATGCATTACAGCAATAAGTCGTTTGTAATACATCATCAGAGCAGCTGCTGCCTCAGATTGGGAGTCTCAAACAAAAATTAGGCAAGCAATTCAATGTGCACCAAAGATGCTTTCTTCCTTTCTCTCTTTCCTTCCCGTTCTCCAGGTCCTCCTCTCCTTCTTGCTCCTGATCTTGCCCTGCCAATAGCGACTTGCTGGTAATTTATTCTTTCTGGCTCTCCCATGAAAATTCCTTTCTGGTGGAACCAATCGAGCACAATGCTCTGCACCCCAGGAGCACACTGTGAGGAAGATGAGGATGACTGTAATGAATTAGATGTGTAATCCCTCCAGCCTGGTAGCCCAGGTCTAACAGTGACCGGCGCCAGATGGTTAAGGGGAGACAGCTCATGACAGCCAGTTGGAGGCTGTAGGGCAATGTAGGTCCTATTTTGCTGTTACTAATTAAGACTTAATAGTTAAGCCCTTCTTTAGTTGTGCCCTGTTCTTAATTCTTGTATTTTTGTTCTGTTAACAATATTGACAATTCTCACTAATCCATGGAAATATCCAAAATAACAGTAAACTGGGGGGAGCTCTCAGCTAATATAATGGCTGATCTCAGGAGCTCTTAGCAAAAGGCTCCATCACCTTTCTCACCTTTACTCGAAAGCTGGACAGGTTCTGGTGCCAGAGCACAGGTTGGGAAATGAGTTACTGGAAGTGACCAGGTAGCAGTGGCAGCCTGGCAGCATCCCGAGCCCCAGAATCTTGCAGTTCCCTTTCCAAGTTTTTCCTGTCTATTGTGCTTGACTTGGCCTTTTACACATGTGGCAAACAGACCTCTGGAAACTCATCAAATATACTGAACCCCCCCTCTTTTTTGTTTTTTTTTTTTTTTTTAGCCTTGAAATCTCATTTCACCCTGTTCCTCTTCTGCTGTTTTCTTTAGAGAGGGGGCCCAGGTGAAATGTTTCAGACCCGACTCTCACTGCTTCCCAAGCTCGAAGGTACTTGGATTTGGCAGAGCAGCCAGGGTGATGTTTCAGTGCATGACAGAGGGAAAGAACAATTGGGACCAGATGTAGCCCCTGATAGGGTGCCTGGGTATTGGGCTAGGATTAGGACTCTGCTCTAGAGCTGTCTGCTCTTCTCTTCAGTGGAGGATGGCTCAGGAGATAATATAATGTTCAGTGGGGAACCACTGGGTACGCTGTCCATATGCACACACTGTGGAGTTCGTTGTGTTTCAAGGGATTGTTTTGATTTATTTTTTTTTTCTTTTGGTACTCCTTTAGTGTCTAATGCCCTGCACTTATTAAATCACACAGCACAGCGGAAAGAAGGAGAGGGAAATCACATCCATGGGTTGTTACAATGCATGAGGCATAACCAAGTGCTTCAAATCCCCGAGGGGATTACTTCCAAATCACCAGACCACCTGGAGTTTCATTATGGCTCTTACAAACAGGCTTTTAGCAAGAAGGATGAGGTGGGGGGAGAAGGGGTCTTCTATTTAAGCACTGAAAAGAGATAAAGTCCAGAGAGCTGAACGGTGGCTTCCAACGGGCTCAGCCGAGTCAGCTGAGACCAGGGACTGGAAAGGATTAATCAGAGCGAAAAATGTCAGCTTACACAAAATCTTTAGCAAAGTGTCCAAGCCACAGAGCTCAGCAGAGACCAGAGTTAGTCATCACGTACTACTTTTTCCCTTGCTTAGTCGGTGAGTCAAGAGTTTGTGTTTGGATCCAAGTCATCTTTGCTATATCTGTGTCACAAGCTGTTCCCCAGCCCTTAAGTCCCATCTGTAGGAGAGCCCTTCTCATGCTTCCATGTATTTCCTGGCCCATTGGTTGCCCCATCCATCCTCTTCTGACCTTGTGCTTTAGGCTAATTACATAGCACATATGTCCACAGAAGCATCTCACATCCCTGGAGCAGGCATGGCTAGGATGGAGGAGTGTGGTGCTTTAGTCTTTATGAATACATTCAAAAGCTTCACCTCAAACTCTAACTGGGAAATAATACCCACTGTGCAGTGCTGGGAAACTGGCTCTGCTCACATGAAGGAAAGCCTCTGTTCAGCACAGATCATTGAGGGACACGAGCACTCCACATCTGAGACTACAGAAGTACATCTGTTGCTCAAGTGATGTAAATCTATGCAAAATACATTTTTTTTAAGAGTCATCCTCCGTACTTCTCCAGACAGATGCATATGGAGGGTGTTTTTATTTCTTAAAGTGTGCGTGGGGTTGATTTCTTCAAGTTAGAGTAGTGACTAAAGGTGAGGCTGTTGAAAGTACTGAGGGTGGACAAAACTGTTAGAAATACTGGTACCCAAGTGCATGGGTGACCAAAGCTGAGGGTTGATTAGACCTGAATGACAACCAGCAGTTTTGACTGGATCTCCTTCCCCTTTGAAACAATTTGGCCACCCTTCTAAATGCATTTTATTCATGCTCCAAAAAATTTCTAACATACTTCTTTAGAGGAAAAATTGAATATATTAAACCTCTTCACCCTTGATCTCCTCCAGTCCCTCTCCACTCATTACTCTTTCACATAAACACATGATGCTAGGATTCTTGGAAGAACATAAGATACTTTTTTTTTTGGTAATATTTTGCAAAATTGCAATAAGGAATCAGCAGGTAGAATCTTCTGGCCCACATTAAGAAAACAAATAACTGGCTATGAGGATTGTCTTGAACGTCACTTTTGATTAGAGTTAATCCTAGGTGGTGAAAGAATGGATGACACATCCATAAAATATGCTGGCACTATTCTCCAGCTTTGCAAGAATAATTCAGGGTTTCCAGCTTAGGAATCTTCTCTGTAGGACTCTATTAGACATTAGACTTATAAATATGACTTATAAAGATAGTACCTCTTATGTATTCTCTTAAATAATCATGCACTTTTACAAAATGTTTGCCTGCAGACCTAGGAAAGAAATCCTAAAAGGACAAAAAAGATTGCATGTGGTATCTTCAGCTAGTGTATGACAGCAAGGTGAAAAAATGTACAGAAGCTGAGGATCTAGAGCTGGAGAGTGCATTCCTTCTCGCTCTGGGTTGTTCCTTCATAACCATTAAGGATTTTTATTCCCCTGCACTTTTAGCAGTGTTGGTTGAAGTGGGGATTCCTGAGCACCGCCGTGGGAATGCTGGAGTCTTGTTATTGCCTCTAATCTGCAACATTTCACCTCCTTGGAAATAAGTGTCAGAAGTGTGAAACAGCACTGTGCTAATTCCTATTCCATAGACGGAGGACTGAGGCCAGGCAGGAGTTTAGGAAATCAAATTCAGGGAACCCTAAGGTGACTAGAGAGTCCTTTTTTCTCCATCTCAACCTTTATCATATTATTGAGGGTAAAAACTATGCCATCAAATGCCTTTACTATGGGTACTGGAATTAAAATCCCTCATCACAAACTTTCAACTGGATGCCAGTTTAGAACTGTTAGAAAAAAAAACCCTAACCTAAAAATCTACTTACACATTTGTTCTGTCACTCTGTTAAAAAAGAACAGCTGAACAAATTATCAACATTTTGTGAGGATTAGGAAAATTGATACAGGCTGACTCACTGCATGCCTATATAACCCGAAGTAATGTTAAAACCCAGGAAATGAGACCGGGACTGGAAAGGCTGAGAGAATTATTGTATTATTGTAGCATCCTATAATGCCAGATTATTGGACTCAGTTTTCCACTGCCTATTTACGCCCTTGTAAATGTTGGAACATTCTTGGTCCAACCTGATTGCCATTTCTTCTTGTGATGCATTGATGTTACCTCCAGGAGCTTTGTGACTCTACGAAAGCACAACTTCCATGATAGAATTAATTCCATTTAAGCTGCATATGCTAAATATCAGAAATGGATTAAAAATTGAACCCTCATTACAGCCTGAGTGCTATTAAACTGTATTTAATACAAAGCAATGGATAATAAGATCACAGCAGCCTTCAACAAGCTTCTTCCTGGTAAAAGGGTTACACTCAGTACAATCCGAGCTGGAAAAGTCTCGCCTCAATGCCAGTCCTCAATATCAGAGACATTATTATAATTAGAGAGGAATCTGACCTGCAGAGGTCATGTTGGAGGCTGTGAATTCTGCCGGCTGTTTTTACATCTGGGGTTTTTGACCCAGCTCACTAAAGTCTCAGCCTGCCTTTGCCTCATGGCTGGAAGGAGCAGACTCGCATCCCTCCTGCCCTATCCCCTGAGGCCAGGACTTTCATTTTAGCCTCAGTGCCGGGTGAATAATTGATAAAAACCGTGCTACATCTTGATGGGACAAAGGAAGCACAGCTCCCAGACCCTGGGGCAGCCCCCAGACTCCGCAGCCAGTGGCTCCGCCAAGCCCTTTGTGGGCAAGGGATCACCTGTCAAAGTGAATGGTTGCAACCTTTCCCTGACCATGGGAGGCCTTTTGATGCAGACTGTGTTGATAATTAGGGCCTAATTGAGTGATTAACAACCCCAGCAGCTCATGTCTTGAAAGGGAAGTGAGGAGCAGGGGCAGAGTTTCCCTGCAGGTCCCATCTCTGAAGATGTTTTTTTCCAGCCCCGTCTTCCCCAGACCCATTGGATCATCAGCTGTGGCTCCAGGTTGGGCTCCTCAGGCTGTCCACGGTCTTCTCCAGGAACGTGTGGAGCCAGGGAAACCACAGAAGGTGACTGCATTTTCTCACGAGTGCTATAATGGCTTTCCCTAACCCTCTATTGATAATAACTGTGGCAGGAGTAGGCTCCCATTTGCCAAGACACATGGTCTCTGCAGGCAATGAAAACCTGTCTAGATATACTGAACTTAATTAACTGAGCTTGAAGAGCCTATTAAGGCAATATTAAAAGAAGCCTATCTCAGCAGGCCCTCACAGTGGGGAGACACAGCAGAGCTTTCAATTTAAGACTTATTGCAAAGATACCCTGCTGCCCAGCTCCATGGGCTGCCTGGAGCTCTTTAATAGATGGCTTGGGAGCAGGGGAAAAGGGCTGACAAAGAGTGCTGGGTAAGTGGTGGGTATATCAAAGGAAATCAACCTGTAATATATTATATGCTCACTTTGTGGGTAGGGGGGGGAAAAGGTATATAAATGAGGAGTTTATTCAGCACTGAATGAAACAAATGGCAGCATGGACATGTTTAAAGTTTTTAAGACAGGACGTAGGGAACCCAAAGATAAGGTATTTTGGTATAGTGCAGTGGTAGTAAGTAACTTCTTGCTAAAAAGTGCAAACTTCTCATGTAAAATCAAAGACATGCTTCCTGCATCTCCTGCTTTCCTCTCTTCTCCCTCCCTCATACATAAGTTAGAACTCGTTTTGGGTCCCTCTTTACTTCTCAAGCACAGTAAGTGTTGTCAGCAGTCTGAAGGTCATTAGTGGATTATGTTCCTGGCTATAGGAGAATAAAACAAAGGTAAAAAGTTGTCTATTGACTGAGGGATGAATGAGGAACTCTGTCCTCCTTGGTTCCCTCAAGCCACTATTTATTACAGGCTGCTGAATTTCAAAACTACAGTAAAAATAACAAAAAAAGAAATAACAAAATGTGTTGATTTTTGCCTTTCTCAGTACAACCTGCACATGGAATGCTAGGAAAGTTCAAATGTAATAACATCGCTACCAATAATTCCTGTTTTTTTTATAAAACTTATTCTTAATTTAGAGGGCTACCCAACCAGTATGTGCAACGTTGTGAAATCAGTATTTGCATTGAATTGAATGGGATGGAGTTGAAAAAAATGTGAATTAAAACCTTAAGATACAGGGCAATGCTGCTGGCCAGCCCAAGGCCCAGCTCTTGATATCAATGGACAATATTCCAGTGTTTATTGAGGTGGGAAGGTCAGTTTTAGTTCTGATGGCTGCAGAAAGAAGCTTGAAAATATGATCTGAGTTGATTCAATTAATAAAGGGTGGGTGGGAGGGGAAAATTTGTATTGTTAGGATATAAAATCCCAGGGGTTTTAACAGAAACAAATGGTTTGTTCAGGGGGTTTGGTGGGGTAATGGAAGATTTCTATCCTCACCTGGGGCTGAATAGTCCTCCCCATCCACTGGAAGTAGGTGGGTGCTTAAGGTTTGAATTGATGCTTGCTGTATCTGCCATGAGCCTGCTCAGGACATGCACTGAGCCTGAAGGATGTGGCTCATCTCCTGCTTGCATGGCTGTGGGACTCCGTAAGAGAAGTCTAACAAGCACTGTTCTCTTTAGAAACTTGTAAAACGAATTATTCCAATTTGTTGAAGTCACCATTGGATGTGGATAATGAATGGCAAATTCTGCTTCAGCCACTCCAGCTCCCCAGCTTTTGCTGGAGCAGCAGAAGGGAAGAACTGCCCCCATTTGCCCTGCAAAGAAGGGGGAAGAAATTCAGCACCCCAGATTAGATTTCTTAGGCTGACACATTATTTTTTTTTTTACTCTGCATGAGAAGGAAATAAGAAGGCAGTTCTCCAGGTGCCAAAATCTGCCACCTTTGCTTACGAGGTATTTAAGAACCCCAAGTGACTGGGGCTTCCTTGGGGGCAGCAGAAGCTGCAGAGGCTGGAGTGATGGAAAGCATGCACTTCCAGAGTGCCCTCACTCTTATATTTCCAGTTAGAACAAAACCAAAATTATTACTTGAATTAATAATGAATT
>VZRW01005010.1:193184-226932 GCA_013398125.1 Aegotheles bennettii
ATAAATAATATTAAAATATTAATAAAATAATAAATTAATAAAAATAAGGTACCATACCTGTGTTTACACTGATGTTGTTCCTAATGTTTTATTTTTATACAAAAATACCAAGGGGCTGTAAAGCCCAGACTCCATCAGCAGTTTATTGCAGCAGCATTAAAAATAGAAGATCCTACTGAAGAATGTCTGTTGAGTGCAGCTGAAGTATAATTGTGTGTGGCTTCAGTTTGTTTGGCATAGGAAAACCCAGTGTAACCTGAGAATTCATTACCAGAAAAGTACAGGACTCCTGCCATCTTCTAATGGCCTTCTTACAGCTTTCAATGTAAAATTTACAAGGAAAGTCTTAAAGAAATGACAGGAAAATCTGAGAAGATAACGAAACTGGCAGGGAAATTAATAGATGCCTTGGGTTCTTTAATCCACAGTGATTAATACCTTTTAGTTCCATGATCCTTGGTTTCCACTGGAATTGATAAACTACCAATTGTGGCTTCTCTGCTTTAAATCAATAAAAAATAAAATAAAAAAAAATCAGAGTTGGCCTTGCTGGCCTATCTGTCATCTCATTCTAGCTGAAGGTTAGATGTAATAGTTATTAGCTGCAACAGTAAGATAGACTGCTTTTTCCACTTGTATTTGAAAACTGGTGGGGAAATCAAATAGGGAAAATGGAAATTCTGTCACATCGCTGCTTAAATGTAAAACAGAAAAAAGTACAGGCACGAAACAATTGCAATGTGTGCTTCTCTGATCTTCCAGGCTTCTAATTTGCTACAGAAATTACTACTGAGGAGTTGTCTTTAAGTGCAGTTTGTAGCACAGAGGTATTTCCAGACCTGAAATACAAATATCCTAACAGTTTTTTCGCTGTAAATATTATTTGCCATAAGTGCACCCTTACCTTGCTTTAACCTTCAGTGCTGGATGCGTACAATTCTGTTATAAAATGCAGAGGGATTGCAGGGCTGCTCTTAAGTAGACTCTGAACAATCATCATTGCGAGCTGAGTTTGTTTAAATTCTTACTTTTAAACATCCAGCCTCCTTCTTTGGGGAAAGCAAAAAAAACCCCAAATAAAATGGACTATGCCTTCCTGCATTTTTGCCCCGTGCTCCCGCCCTCCATTTAGCTGCAATCTATTTTTCCTTCACACTTAACTTGACATCATGGAAAATCAATTGATGCCAATAATTTATTATGGCATATGTGGGAGACGGAGGTGTTTCTGTCATTAGAGCATTAGATGGCTTTCCCAGCCCAGCTCATGAAGCCCTTGTGTCTGCCAGTGCCTTCGCCTTCCGAGCTCACGGCGGAGCAAGAGTGCCAAAGCCATCCTCAAGCCAGCATCTCACAGAGATGTTCTTGCTGTTCTTGCTTCATGAAGGGCTGTCACTCATTAATATTTAGATCTCTTTTCCATAGTAATTATTCCTCCCAGATCCCTCATCGGAGGAGAACTTGCTGGTTTGGAAAATGAACGTGTCACGATGAGCTACCCTTGGGTAAATAGATCTTTTTCTGTATGAAATAAGCCCATAATTCAGACATACGTTGTGTTTATTTTTGAATGTGGGTTTTTGTCAGGGGATGTGCAGCTCGACCTTACGCTCAACAGGAAAATGTTTATCCAAAGAGTTAATGCAGATGAGTAATCCGGGACACTCCTGCCAGTTCTCGGGTGGTGGGATTCCCGTAAACAGCTCGACACTTTGAACTTATGGGTTTTACTTTATGTCATACAGCAACCACTAAAACAACACGCCACCATGGAGTTCTTCCCTGTTAAACCAAAACACGGATTAAGCTATGGAAATTTAAACCAAGAGTATCATTCTGGGGGACCTTCTGTTCATCATCACGTCCTCTTTAATTCAGCCTGTCTTGAGATAGGCAGTGAAGTGTTGTTTGTGTAGTATGGTGGTTTATTGCATGGAGATGTAGAAGGCAGAACTGAAGACATGAAAAATGAGGGAGAATTGATTTGGGGGCTAAGATTTGCATGCATGAATTTTCTTCTGGTTCCTTTCACTGGAAATTTACTCTTGGGCTGGTTATCCCTTATCTCTCTGCTTCCAGCTCCCCCCTTCTCTCTGAGATGCTTGCTCTGAGGGACCAGGTACTGGGCTTATGGGATCACTGCTCTGACCCTACACAGTCATTTCAATATCTGTACAAATCGATGTTCTCCCTCTTTTACCCGTTCATATCAATTACCAGTATTGCCAGAAAGTCACTTTTAAAACTTGATTTAATGGAACCATGTTCGTTTGTTGCAGGATATACTTACATGTGCAATGCTTTCTCTTATGTCTAATTTTCAAGTTGGTCCTAAAAGCTCAGCTCTGCCCAGTTGTTAGTTCTAATCATGGTCGTGGACTTGATAAGGGAACTGTATCAATAAGACTCTTGCAGATTTTCTGTGGATGTTATGCAACTCGAATACTCTTGGATAATTGCTCAATATTAATACCATGCAGTTAAAGAAATAATCAGAATAATATGCATCACATGTTAAGGACATTACATAGTGATTCTATTACACTGGCGTGAGTCACTGTTAAAGTGCCCTGTATATCTTTCAGGGTGGATTAAGGATACAAGCCACTGGGCATCATGAAGGCTGCTACAATGCTCCACAATGTCTCTAAAATGTGCAGCGTCTTTTAAAAATAGCCGTTTGTCATATGCAGTCAATAACTTGGTCTCTGGGGAGGTCAACAGCTAAAGGCTCACATCCAGGTTGTGGATTAATGACCTGCAAAATACCAGTTTAAAAATAGGCTCCTCTTCTACTTAAAGACATGCAATAATGAAGCATCTCCTACCGTTCCTTAGCCAAGTTTCAGACAGAAAAATGGGGTTTACACTGGATGCACAGAGCTGAGTTAAGCAGTGATATAATGAACACTATGTAAATCAAGGGCTAGTGGCACTGCACCCTGCTCCTTATGTTGTCAGGATGTGGCATGCAGGAGCAGGAACATCCAGGAGTCATTCTTTATGCCAGAAACAATTGTGAGTGCAAAGGCTGAGATGCGCTGACTCGCTCATGATGTGTTTACGTTGGGCCAACGTCCGATGACAAGTCATAAATGTCCCTCCAGTGGACAAATTTCCACTGCAGAAGGGGAATATTTATTATGAGATTAAAAGGTATAGAATGGTGAAAGGGAAGGCAGAAAACCAACCTGTCCTGCGCTGGGAGGATCGATGAGGTGACTTTGTCCTTCGTGCTTTGTGTTGTAATGTCCTTGTATCTACGCCCACAACTAATGGACTGGGCTGGGCTGCTTAGAGTAATTTTTCAGAGAATTTGGTGTCTTCAAGTTTGCCAAGATGGTTTTGCAATATGTTAGGAGGCCCTAAAAAATTAATAAATCCTCATCTAGCTCTGCTTCTTTTGCATGTCATTTTCATGAGGCTAGAAGCCATGGCTAAAGGGACTATTTCATGCCTCAAATAGGTAAAAGTGGAGGCAAAGTGTGAGCAAAGCTCTAAAGAGAGCTACTTTAATATAAAGAGACTAATGGATTAAGCATATTCTGCCTGACATGCCCTTGCAGATATGTCTCTATAACCTAACCAGGCTGATAGTTCTGGGAGTCTTAATACAATAAACCATGGCTCAAAATCAGCTGTGAGCTGATATCAGATATTTTGAACATCTGATCATCTGTAGAAACAAGAGTTCCAGCACATCCAGAATCACAGCATTTTCTTCAAATGGAGCAATTGAGCCTGTCCTCCTGCAAGGTTGTTTGCCTCCTCCTTTTTGCCTTGTGTTCCTGTTTCCTTCAAACCAAGCAAAAAAAAAGTAATATAAGATGGGGAACTGTCTAGCAGACTGAGCTCTGCTACTTTCTTATCCTGCATAGTACAAGCAGATGCTCTGGTTTTCAGTCTGCAAAGAACAAAGCTTCCTCCTGGCTTCTTTATTTTAAACAGGAGAGGCCACCCACAGCCCCAGACATGCCTACCAAGAGGAAAAATAAATGGCCAAGCTCCTCGCCAGGTATGTATGCACAGAGCATATCTGTAAGGAGGAATTTATGGGAAAGAAACATTTCCATCCCACCCAGGTGGTGCCATTGGATGGGTCTGGGGGCACCAGCACCCATGGGCAGTGGGGAAAATGGCACGGAGAGGACGCCATGCTGGTAGGTGACCATAAATCACTCTGCCCAAGCAGGACCAAGGGAGCATTCAACAAGCCAGACCTGTACAGATGTTGAAGAAGGTAATTTGGGAAGCTTTCAACACTCTTTTGCATTATAGGAAGGCAAAAGTAAGCAGTGCTTTACTGGCTTGTGGCCATCATGTCCAGTAACAACCCCACCACCATCCTGAACCAGCTGGAGACTTTCGTTCTAAACAGCAGCAGAAAAGGCTGGTTGGAGCTTTTGCAGGGATCAGAGAGGTTGGTTTGCAATGGGTACCTTCTTCAGGTGCACCTGGGTGGTGATGAGGTTGGCAGAGGTGTCATGGGGAGGTGTGAGCAAGCACTGCCCCAGCACCACGTAGTGACACTGCTGGCATGGGACGTGTCTCCTCTCCTAGGCCTGTGGAAACCACTCATCTGTGAAACAGGAGGCGATGAAAATGAAGTGAGGAGCCAAATGTTTATTACTTCCACCCAGTTAGCTCTTTTTTGAATGTCCCCTTCTCAGCTAGAGCAGAGCTAATCCGCGAGGCGTGCGATGCAGTTTGTCATTTTGAGGCTAATTGCTTGGTTTGGGTTGTTTCATTTTCTATAATCATTTTAAAACATGTAGAATACACGACGTGGATGTTGGATTTGGAGGTTTCCCACGCCTGTTCACGGAAAGCTCCTTCCTAATACAGCAAGGAACAAGAATGGGAGCAGGATGGTGTTGGCTTCACGAGTCAGTTGAAACGTGAGAATCATGTTCAAAATTATAAAACACATTTTTTTTTAGAGCCCGCTTTCATGCCTTGCTTCTCCATACAGACTGAAAAATTGCTTTTCCTTTTAATGGAAAGTTGAGACCCACCTACAAAATGTCATTAAACTTGGGATGAAGTTGGTAGAGCTGGCAGCGCAGACGTTCCATTCCTGCCTCCACCATCACATTTTCTTCTTTCAATAAATGTTCAACCGTGGGTAAAGTTTCTATCTGAGATTTGAGAGCAAAAATGCAACATGTATATTAGCCTGACTGCAGGCAGGAATTACTCAAAAACCTCAGTGTTTTTACTTATCAGATGTGTATATTGCTCTCTGTGTGATATTTGCAGTGATTTTGGCTCTCTGTTTTTTAAGGCTTCCTCCAAAGAAAGGTCGGATCCTGCATGAGGTTAAGCCGGAGCAGATCTGAAGAGGGTGGTGAAGCAATGTCCGAGCAGGTCAACTGCAGATGGACCTAGAAACACAGCTGATGTGCACACTTTACATTGAACCAGGGTATGTTTTGCATTGAAACGGGTTTAAGAGCAAGGGGCTAAGGAAGAAAATGAGTGCACATTCTGCTTAATTAATCTGGCAAATAACGTGTCTTGGAGAAGGGGTTGAACAAGTTCCCAGAGGAACAAGTTCCCAGGGGTTGAAGAAGTTCCCCAGTGGACCTGGGGAACGGGTGCATGGGCTGAGGACTGGCAGGCACCGAAATGGCAGCTCATCACCTCCAGCTCTGCTGTCGCTGCCAACACCCCTATGCCCAGACTGTTTGTTTTTCCTTTCATTCCTCTCTCTCTATATCCCAGGAGGAACAAGCGCTGTACTTCAGCGTTTCATCCCTATCGCGGCTACCGTGTGGCTAACGGGCAGCCTGATAGCAGCTTAATGCCAGAGATCAATGGATTGTTCCTTGTTTTCAGAAAGCTCCTTTTATTTTACCCTTATTGTTAATAACGAATAAGAACACAGATAATGGTGTGTGTTATGGTTTAAAAAAGAAATACAAAAATTCTTGATAGGTGAAAGTTCCAATCAAAGCCACGTGAAAGTGTGGGAGAGAGGAGCTGGGTGAAATGTGGCACTTGGAGGTCTGGGAGCGGGGTCTGTGTTAGCCCTGTACACCTCAAACCCATTTCAGGTTTGAACTAATGAAAGCCTTAATGCAAACCTGGAGCTGAAGTGGCTTAGTTCCATCAAAACCATATTTTGTGTGCGTGTTTGCCACCAGAAGTTAAAATTCACACGGAGCCTGGTCCAGCTCGGTTTGAATGTGAACCCCAGCGAGGCTTTTCTTGAGTCAAGCTGGGGGTGGTGTGTGATAGGGGGAGGAAAAGCAATGCAAACAGGAAAAGAAAATACATTTCTGTGTGTGGAAGTTGTGACGTGCATTTCTGTATCAGCATTTCACTGGGCATGGAGTGGAAAAGAAATGAAAAAATAAAACTCCTTTAGATTTTGGGTATGTTTCTGTAAGTTCCTGTTTACAGAATGTTTTCTAAACCCCACTCCCTTTAGCGTGGAAAGTATTGCATCTAGGAAATAATTTTATTTGTTTTCATATTATTTATTTGTTTATGTTCCACTAACCACATGTGTTTAAACTCTTTGAGATGCTTGAAATAAACAGGATGTTTCTTTCTCCGGAGTTGCTCCCATTAATACATTTTCTTTCTCAGATGATGTCAGAATCATCTGTTTATGGCGTAATGGAGATTGCTACAGCCAACTGGTAAACATTAAAATGTAGGTTTAAATCATGTCCAAATTTTTCTCAGCTAATATTACTTCAAAGGAATTGGATGCGAGTCTCCTCAGAAATAATTTATGATTTTTTTTTAGTCTGGGAGGTGGTTGTGTAGCCCTGTTTGAGGTGATCCCAGTGAGAGACTCCCTTATGGAGTTATGTTTAAATCTTTTTTTTTTCATAGAAAGTGAGTATGTGAGAAGGTTTGCAGCCTATGGGGTTGCTGGAGGTAAAAGGACTAAGGAAAAAAGTTGATGTTTTAAAAAATATATAGGCTACAAAGAAAGAAACAAGCAAGAGGTTGATAAACTTAGTAAAAATCAGCATATGGAAATGCTGTTTTATTTTTGGAACCTACATACAGCTTCATTTCATTTGTGAGTTATTCACAGATCCTGTTCCTGAAACCACTCTGGCTTTGAAAAATGCGAAGCCAAGGAGGCTTTCGAGTGACCTCTCTTTCAGGGCACGTTGGACACATCTTGCTGTGCAGGGAGTGTGCCAGGGACGGCACGGGTCTTGCACCTCAGCCTGTCCACGAGGGGAGAGGAGCAAGGGGGGACCACCAGCCGAGCAGAAACCCCAGATAAAAAATGCCCATTTACACTTGAATGCACTTATTCCAACTTTTCAAGTAATGTAATTTTAGAAGCGCCTTGGGTCCAAAAATATGACAATGCATTAAGTGCAAAATCAAACTCTGGAGGTTCATTTTATTTCCATTAAATTCCACCGTGAATATTGCAGAAGCTTTGGTTTTATTATTGCTAATTCCAAGCATAATAAATAGGCTTCAGGATCTAGGCTGATTTATTATCATTTTAAACAGTGTGATATTTGCAGCTTTTCATAAATTTACAAAATAATGTCTATTTCCAGTTTCAGCCTTTGCTTTCATTTAACTTGACAGACACCTTCAGTATCAAAATCAGGTATTTAAAATATAAGAATTACTTTCCTGCATCATCAGATATATCTTAACTTACTCAGACTGAGGGAATGTGGGAAAGATTTGTTTTTTCTTGTCACTTTGTCAGTCTGAAGATTTTTTTCCAAGGCAGTTAAAAATAATTGAGCTGAACCATTGAGTTTTATTCAGGTTTCAGAACCCTTCCTTTTTTATTGTGTAATTTTTGTAAGTTCAGATAACAAAGCTAGGTGGGGTTTTTGTAAACACTTGCACTTTTTGTTTGTAGTTAGTGCAAATCTGATACATTTTGTCCCTGTTAATAATAATAATCTATAAGTTGCCAGATTAGAAGTGGTATCAATATCTAACCAAACCAAATGCAAGCTTTTTTCTTAAAAATCTTTCTTTGTGTTATCAATTATTCTGACAGTAAATGGTCATTTTAGATTTTATAAGAACTTTGACTGATGTGATGCCATTTTCTATGCAAACAAAACCCTGGCATAAACACTGCATGAAGAACTCCCCCTTTTTTTTGTTCTGGAGTAGGAAAACCTACGTGGTGATTTACCCAAGGCATGTTCACCCAAAGGCTGCTGAAGAAGAGAAATTCACACAAATCTGTTTAGAAAATGTGTAGGCTTTTCTTATAAGCAGGCTGCTCATAATGAAGTGAAATCTGAACTTAATGGCTTGGCCCAGAAAATCCCCAACATGGCTCACCAAATTCAAGCTAACACCCAGACAAGTTTTGCTAGCAGGTTCCTGAAAGCCTGTTTGCTGTTTTACACTAATGGGTTCAGTCTGAAAACAAACAAAGGGTTGGTCAGGCAGAGCAGTCCCCAAATCTCTGACCTCCTGATCCAGAGAAATGCACCGATAAAGTGATGCTCAAACCTCTGTCCAGCTCTCTTGAGGTTCTGTGCTTGCAGAAGGGGATCAGCTGCTCACGCTCCCGCACGCTGACCTGAGCATAGAATAAAACAGGAGAAGGTGAAANCACACGCTGACCTGAGCATCTGTGGCACCCATTGCTGCTCTTGTTATTGAGGTGAGTATTTGAATCATGGAGCTTGTATATGACCTGGTGCTGACACCCTTCATCTGCTCTGAAACACGGCAAGGACAGCAAATTTACCCGAGTCTCAGCATTTTGGGAGGAGCCTGACAGCCCAAAGAATTAATGGATAAATGGTGATAATAAAGTAACCTGCAGCTTTGAGTCCCTGAGTGATACAAGGGGCCAGTCGGAGTTTAAAGAAAGGATAGAACATTAAATCTTCAGGGGCTATTAACTGTGTCATTGACTGAGAGACTCCTTTGCCTGCAGCTTGTGTTGCTGTCTATTCCTGCATATTTGCCTGGATTTCATGGGTTTTGTGATGTGCCTCTTGCTTGGAAGTTGTTTATGGAGGTACAGAGTGTGGAACAGGACAGTGGAGAGCCAGGCAGCTGGATTTTTCCTGAGTTATGGGACTTTCTCCTATATACTCCAAACTTTTAGCACACCCTGAATTTTATCAGTCATGGAGGGCTTGGATGAGCTGGGGCAGAGATTATATCTTCTTCTCAGTAACAACTGTTAAAAACTGAATATAAATCCCTCAGAGGGCAGTGACAGGAGAGCAATGTGGGCATTTCCCTCCAGCGTTAAAAGCACTTAGCGTTAGAGTCCTGCCCTAAATAATTTCTACCCCTGATTTATTCCTTGTAGTGGTTATGGGCTATGGGAAAACAATCCTCCTGCAAATTCCCATGTCCACCTCTCTTCAGCTTACAGAAGGGCAGATCTGGATTGTCTTCTCTCTTCCAACTTAACAACTCATGGAGTTTTTGATTTAAATCTGTGTATGGATTTCAAACCTTTTCTTTATCGCAGCTTGTTTGTCCAGAATAGTTGGATAGATGATTTACTTTGGTGCTAGGTCAACATGAATATTTGAAAGTTGCTGGGTTAATATATAAAATTATATTATTCTCCTATTTTGAAGAATACATACATAGCTTTTTTTGTTATACTGGAGGGCATAGTGCCTTTTGTGTTTTAGTTTCTTTGAAGAGCTGCAGCAAGTTCATAAGATGAGTCTTTCTGACATTGGCTGCTTAGCTTTTTTGGGTGTCTTCCAAGATTTTACTATATTAGCAGTCAAAGCTTCCTAAAGAGCTATTTGCCTCTTGAAAATTTAGCACCATGCCACACTGGGATAAGGGGCAGTGCCTCACTCGAAGAAACACAAGGAGAGTGACACAGCTGTGGTTAAACACACAGAAATGCATACAGGAATGGAAGTTTTTAACACCAGAAATAAGGGTAAGGTATGTGACTGATAACTTATGCATGAAACTATTTGCAGAAAACCTTCCTGCTCACTTGTACAACAGTGGTTTGAAATCCTCCTTTGCAATATATTCAGTGGGATCTCCTTTCTGTCAAGAACACTGGTATAATCCTTTCAGAGAGTAATTTTCTCTTTATATGTTAACTTTTATTCTGACTCTTTAATTTTATTTTTTTTAAAAGTTTAAATTCCATTGTCTCCTACTAGATGGAATGCTGGTGCTGTGCTTTGCATCCCAAGGACTACCCAAAGGGGACAGACACTTCAGAAGTTTGTCCTACATCTCTTTGGTCAAGGAGCCATCCATAACCATGTCTGCTGGAATCAGAGCAAGTGCCTTCACGAAGACAAGGAGAGATGATCAAACTTGAGGGTAATGCTCCAACTTGGCATCAAAATCAGACCAAACTGCCATTTAAAGAATAAAACAGGAGAAGGTGAAAGAAATGCTTTTTCAGAGAGCTGTCCTCTAAACTGGCATCATAATATTGGTTATTGATTAACATCTCTGCAGGGCAGAATAAAAGCTGAGTGTTGTAAATTTGTATTTCTATCTCTTAATGTATTTTGAATCTTTGCAGACTTGCTTTGATTCTGAATTTCCCCTCTGGGTGTGTAATGTTTTTACCATTCAGTTCCTCGTAAGGCTTCTCCAGTTCATTGTATTTTACTGGGGGGGTCCCAGTGGACATGCTCAGCCAATGTGGCTGCCCGTCAGTGCCAGCATCACCTGGATGTCACCTTCTCAGCACCCTGTATACCTGTGGGTCCACAGATGGCTGTCTGCTCATCCACACACGTGCAGAGTTTGGAGTCAAGGTAGGATTTGGCTTTCAGACCATCTGAGCTGTGGCTTGCATTTGTGAAACACAATTTCTGCTGGGCTCCACCCCTGCTCCCTCCACACCAGATGAAGTATTTATTGGGTTGGAGTGTAAGGGCTCAGTGTTTCGTCTGCAGAGGAACAGGGGAGTCCTGGTTCTGACCAGAAATTTCTAAGACTTCTTTGTGGCTACTAAACGTTGGAGGAAAAACCACAAATTACCATTGCTGTGGGGCTGGGCCCTGTGTCCTGGCTCCAGTGCTTCCCCAATTCCCTTCCCCCTCTCCTCCCATTTTTAAGTGCACTGCATCTGTGTCAATAAGTACCCCATGTATATGGCAAGGTAATATTTAATGTGCACACAGTGTCTGCAAAATTAACCACTGACAGGGTGGGGGAGTGAGGGAAGAGCAGAGTTGTAATTACACACAAAATTAAGCTATTACTGTGATTAAGACATTTCTTTAATACGTAGCTGTGGAACCTCCTTCCCCCCTAAACTCGTCACAATTCATCCCCTGTGTGTCATATTCTGGCTACTCCTGATTTTTTTTCTTCCTTTACTGCACCTAATCCCTGTGTTGCCTGGGGTAGTCCCACCTCCCTCTGCCCATGGGCGAGGTGCTTCTGCCCCAGGGTGGCTGTGGCCCAGCTGAAGGGACACCTCCCTGCGTTGCCCTGGGGGACACCAGTTCCTTCTCCATCAATTTGGCCAGGTTTCTGAGATCTTGGAAGCACTGAGCTCTTCCCCATCTCCCCATCCCGTGTGTTTCAGTGTCAGTGTATCTCATGTTATCCTCATAACCTTCCCATGAGATTAATTTGGAGATCGTTTTATGAATGTAATTAGTCCATAGGCAGAGTTGAGCATCCATAAGATAACAGCATGATAGAAGAAGGATGAAAACAGGGGAATTTTGGCATATTCAATGGCAACCTGTGTTGGAGATAGGAAAGTGAGGAAAACAGATGGGATTCATTATTTTGATGGGATGGGAAAGATGAGTCTACCCACTCAACATTTCCAAGAAGGAGGGTGTGAAGGATGGCAGAACAAGAGTTCAAAGGTGCCATTTGAAATAAAGGTTTGCTGAGCAGCCTTCCCCCCCTCACCAGCACAGTCACAGTAGTGTAAGAAATGTGAATTTTTGGGATGGTTGGTAGAACCACTCAAAACTTTAAAACACGAACTATTGTGCTCCAGCAAGTAACATTGCTTTTGTTTTGTTGTATTACAGATGATCCTATCTTACATTTCTTTCCAACGTATTTTGTAAAGTAAAAATGCTGTATACGTGATTAATTGGCAAAGATTTGGTAATATTTCCAGTAAAATTTTCAACAAACATTGCTTAAAAAAAAGTCAATTGTTTATAGAAAAAGGAGTATTTCAACAATATATCGTCATGTTCAGAAAAATTATTTTCAGGAAAATACCTTTTTTTTAATGAAAATATTTTTCTTAGAAATAACATTGGTCAGCTGTATTAATGATATTGGGAGAGTTCGAAGTGACAATGAGCAAACCATGAAAAATGGACAGAAAACAAACACAGAATCACTCCAGTCCTGGACTGCTTTTTAGTTATATTGGAGACTTTCCAGGGCTTCCATTTTTCCACCAGTGTTTAATGGGCTCTCTGTTTGCATTTATGTTTTCCTGGTCTCTCAATCTACAGAAATGGCTGCTTCTGGCAGGACCCTGTTAGCATCTCTCCCTTCATCCCCAGCATTTGTGTGTGCTTCTTTTTTTTCCTGAGGTGATAGGAAGGAAAAACCCTGATATGAATGCCCGAGGGGTAAATATGAAAAAAAAGTTTGGAAATTGGGGGTTTCAGAGGCTGTGTGAGACTCCATCAGTGGATTCAGCTCATACACGCACTCTCTGGAAAAAGTCCCTGCCCCGGAGGGTTTATGCCAATTAAAATTCAAAAATGACATCAGTGAAATTAACCTAAATTTTGCTTGACCTGGAATTTAGGTCAGTTCAGTTTAGATCATCGTCTTACCAGGGCTGTGTAAGATTCAAAACCACGCCGAGAGCTATAGAGACAGAAGTGTGCTGCAGAGCCAGTGGAGAGGCAGCTCCAGGACTGAGATGATCACCAGCAACTCCTCTTGCTGCCCATGCCCATGCTGATAGGAGAAACTGTCCAGAGCATGGCTAAAGAGTGAGAAATTAGGTACCAATCTCTTCACTCCTGTGACCAGTGACAGGCCTCGGGGTGACAGCAGGAGCTGAATCAGGGCAGGTTTAGTTTGGGTGTCAGGAGCAGGTTTTTCCCTCAGAGGGTGATAGAGCACTGGCACAGCTCCCCAGGGCAGTGGTCACAGCACCAACCCTGCCTGAGTTCAAGCAGCGTTTGGATGATGCTCTCAGGCACATGGGGTGACCCTGGGGTGTCCTGCACAGGGACAGGAGTTGGACTCGATGACCCTGAGGGTCCCTTCCAACTCGACATGTTCTGCGATTCTATGATTCAATGGGTACCAGAGGACCATACCCCAGTGCTTGGCTGGGACTTTAGGGAGCTCCTAAGCCTGCTGAAGTTTGCTGTCTTTGACCTGTAACGCTGCAGTGTCTGAAAAGGTGAAGGCTGCTGTGTTCACCATGTGCCAAACTGGTTTGAATTCAGTGACAAAGCTCCCACAGCTCCACAAACACTAAAAAGAGAAAAGAAACCATCAGTTGCTTACTCCTACTCCAGTACATTACTACTACTTCCTTGTAGTACAGCCTCCGTGCTATTCTGTTTGCAATTTTTCTTGTAGCAATTTGTGCTGGGCTGGTCTTTGTGCATAACTCTTGGCAATTATTGGGACAGAAAAAAAGCTCATTAAAATAATGATGATGGCTGGTCAGCATGTGCCTGTTCCGTGTCGTGTACAGGGGATAATTTAGGGACCACATTTACAGTCTGGCTGTATTTGCTTATTCTTCCTGAGCCCCCAGGATGGGCGCAGGTACAAATTTATATTCACAGTGCATTTAACCAGTAGCATAATGCTTCTTTCTTCACAGAGCACTGCAGGCTTGCACACAATTAAATATTTTTCCACTTTGCCAATGAGGGCAAACCACCCTTGCGAGCTGTACTTTGTCTTGCAGAGCTGGTTCTGATCAAACGGTGGCAGTAGGTTGCTTTGTTAGAATAATTCCTCCATGGATTTACATGCCCCACCCTCATGTAAATAGAGTTGGGATTTAGAAGGTGTGAGCTGGCATGGCAATGAAGTCTGCAGAATGTAAGCTGCAGTAGCCCTTTTTCCGAAGGCTTGACAGTAAGCAGAGTTAAATAAGAGACTGGGATCTCATTCAGTGTCTGTGAGTGGGAGAAGTGTTGGGGAAAACAGAGTCATGCGTTGCTCTAATCCATCCCTCCCTTAAAGCTTGCTGTGGTTTCAGTTGTTTTTGTTTGTTTTAATGTGTGTGTGAGGGGGGGTTGTGCTGCTGGATGTGTTCCACAGGAATAGCTGTGAATTATCACGGTATCAGCATGGGAGTGTGGGTGGCAGAGTCTGAAAGCTGTCTCAGCGTGCATCTCCTAAAGCTGGAGTGATGTGAGGTAACGTTTTCAGAGCATCTGCATGCTGTCCAGAGAGATGAGGGCTTCCGAGGACTTCAGTCACTGATGGTCCAGAACCTGGAGCTCCACACTTGGAAACGTCAGAGCCTAATTTAGCTGTGTGTTCTTGTTCTTCAGGAATCAGTCCAAACTCCGACTCGCTGAACATAGAAAGAAATCTCTCTCTGTGTTGGGTTGTCCCATATCTGGCTGCTGGAAGGTGTCTGCTGGAGCAGAGCTGGGACCAGTCGTTGCTGGGGTACCTGGAGCACTGCAGGCAATTTTGCAGCTCCTGGTGAGCTCTGCCAGCACGGAGCTGGGCAGAGAAGGAAGGAGAGGAGGTTTTGTTGCCCATTTGTATAACAGACTGAATGATGGAGCTTTTTGTGCCTTTGTGTCTGTATTCCCTTTGTGGAGCAGAAACATCTGGTGCTCCTTTCTCCCAGGAAATACCTAGCACAACATACCTGCCATTGTCACGTTACAGGCAGTTTGAACACGCTAAATAATAAGGATTAAATTTGTTCAGTAACTTCAGATGGTGATAAGGGCACTGCCCCACTCTCCTGCTTTAATAGTGGGGCAAATCTGCCCAGATTATGCAACTCCTTGGCTGGCACTGGAGATCTGTATGTGCAGCTACCTGCCATTAAGAGATTAATTATTAATTTCTATACAGATTAGGTGATTTTTCTTACTGTGTTTGACAGCTTCCCCCGTCAAATTCTCTTTCCCAAGTAGCATCTTTTTGTGTTTTCCTACCTGCACTGCAGGATGCTGCACGCCAGTGGGCAAAGGGATGGGATTCAGTGAACCTAACCCCAGTCATCCAACTTCTGTAGACTCCCCTGATAATCCACGGGAGGATGAATCATCCCTCCGTTAGACAGCTGTCCAAGATGAGTGGGCTGGATTGTTTTCTGGATATGCCTGTCTCCTCCATTAATTTCAGAGGGTTTAGGTAACTAGTTTGGACTAGATGCCTATTTTTAGATGGCCAAAGTGAAAGAAAACACCCTAAATCTCTCTCTGCCTCAGCTGTCCACCTGTAAAATGCAGAACATTTGTCTACTTGAGTTTTGGTGTAAACTCTTCATGGCATGGTCTCTCTGGAGCTCAGGCTAGGAGCATTGGTCAGTAAAAATGGGCATTTTGGTGGTTCCTCTGTTCATCACAATAATAGATAGGATTAGAAAACTTAGGAGCTGCAGGTGATAGAACTATTGAACTGCAAGTAGTGCATGTGTGAAGGTTTGCTGTTTTCATGGGGAATGAGGGGGAAAGCACTTTCTTGTGATGAAATAATATTACAGCTGAGATCATTGTATTTCCCATACTATGTTGTCCTTGAAAGTTCATTCCTCCTCTTTATGGAAGCTACGGAAGGCAGGGCTTGTATTGCTATGATATACTGTGTTAAAGGATCAGCAACATTTACCTAAAGTGGTTCTAGTTTTGAAGTTTTCTGATCAAAAATCGTGATTAGAGAAGTAGGTTTCCAAATTTATTCTTTGGTTTAGTTCAAAAACTTGTTTTCAAGTACTGAGGCAACATGGAAACCCACATTCATTTAAGACTTTGCCCACTTTTTTTAGTTCAAATGTGAGCAATAATTGTTAAGAGTTACAAGAAGAAACCTTATTTACTTGCTTTGGTTTCCACATGCGGTCTTAGATTTGTTACACAAACCAGCAGTTTATTTTGATTGTGAGTAATCTCTCAAAAACTTTGCAAATATGCACCATGTTATTCAGACATTAGTAGAAGGTGTGGGGAAGTGGAGAATCCAGTTCAGCTTCTAAACACAAAAGCAACTAAGATGGAAACCTTCTTGTCCCACAGCTGTTTAGCAAGAGGAGCAAAGCTTTGGTTCAGGACAGTTGAAGTCTTCCTTTGGAAAGAGATGCTGTCTTGGTGTTATCACCTGGATCTGAACCCTGTGCTGCTCATGATAGGAATTTCCATTTCCAGTTGCCGTTTCCTCTCCTGCAGACATCCACAGGAGTCCTGATAATCTTCACCACAGCAATGCCATGCTTTTTTCTTCAGAAAAAAAGAAATGTCGTCACTGGGGTGGAGCCACCTAGACGTTCTGGTCCTCAAAGAAAACCTGGCAGTGACCTCACACTCCATCTCACCTCACCTCCGTTCAGCAGGCAGAGGCTCCCCTGGGCTCCATGTAAGATACAATCACGTTTTGTTTGTTCATTTGCCAGGTTCTTGCTGGTTTAAAGACATGACTCCATTAGGCCACGCTGGGTCCAGCACGGCATCTCCCAGCTTGGGCGGCTGCCTGGGCTCAGGTGATTGATTGGAGCTTTGATCATGAGAGTCAAGACAAGTCTGCAAAGGGCAGCCGTGCTCTGTAGTCTCTCCATGTCGAGCCTGACTGTGATTTGTGTGTATATACATTGCCATATATTTCTAGATTAATGTGCTGCACTCCCGTGTGAAATCACTCTGCTTCCTGATGAATCAGAAGACTTGCAGGTATCTTACACAGTTACATGGCATGTTTAATGAGAGAGACTAAAATGGGCAGTAAATGAGATACACGATTGTATCTGCTGTCCTTCTCTCAAGGTACCTTTTTCTTTCAACTTGTAAGACAAGATGGAAAACACGGTTCATACGTCAAATCAGCAATTCTCAGGAGCTCCCCATTCTTCAGCCAGCTTCACCTATGGTTAGAAGAAAAACACTTTCTAAGACACATCTGTTCCTAAAAAAAATCTTTGTTATTCCTACCTCTTTTTACCCAGAACAAGAAGTATGAACAACAAAAAGTGAAGGCATCAGCCACAAGAATGTCCGTATTGTTGTGTACACATCACTGTGTTTCCATAAATACCAGCCCAGCTGCTGTTGAAATAATCTTCAAGTTTCTCAGTCCATTCTATTTTGCTCATGTGTCCATATTAAATGCGTTGTTTTCATAAGGCCAAAATACCTCTTTCCAATGAACTGAATTTAGCATTCAGCAAATGCTGCTCAACCATCCCTCAGACCATGACGTTTGTAAGTTATTTTGGGGGTTTGGCAAAGCCATTAGCATCAGCCTCAGAACAGCCCTTCAAAATGTGTGCTCAGCTAAATTCACTTAATATAAAAAAATATTTAAAAGTCCAACCAAGTCGCCCACCTTCCTTTTTTGCTTCCCATTCTATGGGATTGTTTTCAACTAAAATACCATGTGGGCGTATATATTCTACTGCCTCATCCAAATGGATGTGGATATGGATTATTATGATTAATTTGCATGCATTTACATTTGCCTGAAGAACATTTTGGGAAGGTGAATGCGTACCTTAAATTTCATGTAGAAACTTGTATATGTTTAAATAATTAAATGTATCTTCTGGATTTTAGGAATCTAGGGTCATTGGATTGGAGGCCATCAGCTGAGTCAGCAGGTCTGTAATCCCCTGCAGCCTGAAAGAGTCACGTAATCCATAGTTAGTCCAGTAAGATCTAAGGAAACATCCAGTCCAGAAACAACCACATACCACAAGTTTTAAAACACCTATTAAAAAACCAAGTAACTGCTTACTGTCCTGTATGAAATTGAAAGACAGACAATCAGTAGAAAGGTCTGAGGTGGCTGTGTTTTTAAAATACCTCAAGGATTGTTGCTCTTTTGTCTTTGGAAACCTCAGATAATTGCCTAAATTGCCCCAAGGTATGGCATTTTACAAATCATCTGTGATTTGTCCCACATGTAGTGACCTCTTCAGATATATGGACTTGCAGTAAGAAGTATGATGTTTCTACAACTTGATACTACAATTTTGTTGTAATTTTTAATGTTTTATCACAAAGCCAAAGCTGCCTGGTTGATTCATAAGCTTAGGGTTTATCACTGAATTTACTTTTATTTTCCCTATCTCCTTCCTGTTTGCAATTTGAGAAGGAATGCAAAATATCCTTGTACTTAAACATGATAGCAGAAAAGCTCTGGATTGGGGATCAATCATTTTGCTGAATCACAAAAAACTTGATTCTGGGCATAAGATTTCATTCAGGCTCAAAAGAGCACTTCTGGAAACTGAAGTTAAGTTCAGAGAGCTTTATTCATTTTTGTACACTTCACTTTCCTCCTGCTCTTCCTCTACTCCCTTTCTCTTTTTAGTTTCATCGTTATGTTTCTCTCAGCTGTTTTCTTGGCATTTCCTTCTCAAATGAAATATGTCCCATGTTTCCTGTCGCTGCTATCTACTTATAGACAAGAACATATAGACAAAAACCTTATAGACAGGGTAGGGTATAATTTTATCTGCCCTGTGCAGTTTTGGGAATGGGGTTGTGGGAGCTTTGCTGGAGCTGGGGCTGGATGTCTCAGCTTGGTTGGGATGAGCCTGGATGCTCACCTTGCAAGTGGCCTCTGGTGCCTCCTGCTTTGAAGAACAGAGGAGTGGGAGCTGAGACAGTGAGCAGACTCCAGGGGCCTACTTAATTTCATAAATGAGGTTTCTCTCTGTTTCTGTGTCACGTGGAATCACTACTTAACTTCTGTGTTCCCATCTTGGAGATGATGCTGGTGTTTCTCCCACCAGCAGCTGTTGATCAGCTCATTCATGTTATCCTCTGTGGGATGTCCAGTGCTAATCAAGTCACCGTGAGACTTTGCTGCTGGGTCAGAATTGTTGGCACCTGCCAACAACAGCAACATCAGGTTTTCAAATGTATGTTCCAGGCTTTCTGCACAAGACTGGCATTTCTTCAGCCGATGCCTCCACACAGACCCGAGGTGCCTGTGGAAGAGGCCCAGTGTTCAAGCTGTAAAATCCAGGGGTTGTTATCTTATTCTACAGAGACTGGCTTCTTTGTGTCACCACCAAGCTCCTGGCCAGGAAAGCCATGTGCTGAAACTGCCCTCGTGATACCTAAAGAGTGGATAAACAGAAACTTTTAATTTTCACTGCTAGTATCATTCTCCAGGCTCTCTAAACAAGAACTGCTCACCAAATGCTGAGCTCTTGACGAATGGATGAACGCTGCCTAATTGAAAGTGCAGAAAGAGGGTTTTGTTTAGCTTTTTCTCTCTTTCTCTTTCAGTTATTAAGTAGATTAAATAAATAAAAATAATTCCTTTTCACTTGTGGTCCAGTGTAAGCAACTTCATGACGTTTGTTGCCTTGGGATTTATACATTAGAATAACCTTTCATTCCATCATTTTCTAAAGATTTGCCAGCAAACATTGCTCTTTAATTTGACTTAATCTTCACATCATGGAGGATGGGGGATAAAAAAGACCAGGAATACTCATACCAGTCTACCTTACTCATTTAAAATCAAGCTAGGACTAATGTAAGCAAGGACTGAGTTTGCATTTAAAACCAGTGTATTTTCATCTAACATCATCTGAGCGGTTTCCTTGGTAGATGGACTACTAGAAAATTCCTCCCATATCCCTGTTCACTTCTTAACTGTGGTGATGTACAAGGAAATTGAGCTACCAGATTTTGCTGATGGTTTAAGTCTTCCCAAGACATCTGGCAGATTCAGTGTTGGATCAAACATTTGTAAAGAAAATTTTCACATGGGTATGATCTGAGCCACAAGGTTCAGATAATCAGACCAACTTTGGGGGTGTTCAGGATCTGTGGTTTTGGTTTGGATCCATCTTATTCCTTAATGTCATGGTTGACAAGTCCTCCTTGTTCCAATGTGCAGATTGGCTCCGAAAAAAAATAAAATAAACAGTGGAAAAATACTTTTCATATGGACAAAATATAAAACCATTCCGATGTTCTGTCTGAAATTTTCCAGGGGAATTGGAACCTTCTGAACAGCTCCGCTGTCTGAACAGACCCCAAAAGAGATTGTAGTTTAACTTTGACCAATTCCCCCAAATTTTCAGGAGAGATTCCCCGCTTGGGTGAGCAGGATGCTCCTGACTGCAGCGGCTGCACTAAAGGTAAGCTTGCAAATGTTTTGCTTCTATTTTCAGTGAACTGTATTTTTTTTCACACTGTCCAGAGCAATCTGTTACATAGCTGGCAGAAACAAGAACATAATCTTGTCACTCATTGCCTTTGTTCTTTCCCCTTCCTGCTTTTAGTTTATTGCTCTCGCCTGTTGGGAACTTTCTCTTTTTTTTTTTTTTTTTGGATTCTGAGTACATCAAGACAAGAGTAATGTGTCATCAATCTGTCTCTTCCAACAGTTGCATTGTATGCTTTCCTGCTTGGCCTGTGGGTGGAAGAACAAGCTGGAGTTTTTTAAGGGATAATCTCTGTGCCAACAAGCAAACGCTGCATTATGTATGATAACAAATAATG
This sequence comes from Aegotheles bennettii, assembly GCA_013398125.1. Classification (NCBI taxonomy): domain Eukaryota; kingdom Metazoa; phylum Chordata; class Aves; order Caprimulgiformes; family Aegothelidae; genus Aegotheles; species Aegotheles bennettii. The sequence goes on from VZRW01005010.1 coordinate 213,767, forward strand.
ATTCACTCAGATGGTGTTAGCAAGGTCCAGAAGTGGTGATGAACCTCATGCAAGTTCACATCTCCTACAATTGCTGCTGGATCTCCGTGCTTTGGAGGGAAAATAACACAAAACACAGAGCCAAATTCTTCACTGAGGAGGAGAGGGGAATATTTATCTTCCCTGGAGGTGATCATCAAAAAGATGATGCCTGAGATCAATATAATGTAAGTGTGGTGCAGACAGATAAGATAAAGAGCAATAAAACTCCTTTTTAACTTAAAACGGGTATAAACATATCTATTTTTAATCATCAATGTTACCTTGATAGAGGTCTTGTTATATATTCCAATGCATCTCACTTAATTTTACAGTATCTAGGCTTCTGTCCAGTAAATGGAGAAGTCTGGGTATCTTCAGATGGTGACTCAATCCATCTGTCTTAGCTTAGGATGGGATAATTTATCATTTGGTAGAACAGTCGCTCTCCTTTTATTCCAGCTGGATAGGACTCCTATCTGTGATTACAAATTTAAATGTTTGATGGATATATTTGGATGAAATAAATCTGGATTTATTTTAGAGAGATAGCAGGGTTCTCTTGTTTGTTTTGCAGGTTCTGTTTTGGTTGATTTTTTGTTTATACTGAAGTTTTAAGTTTATAATTTTGTTCCATATCTAGCAAGACAAATCCATCATTTCACTTGGGGAAAAAAACAACAACAAAGCAACATTCCTAAAGCCAAAATCCTCATCTGGATCTACGTCTTCCAGCACATTTATCAGCCCTGATGAAGGTGGTGTTCTTCTGAAGCCCTGGAGCAGTAAAGTTAGCACAAATCCCACAGTGAGAAGCAAAACCAACCACAATCAAAATCAAAGTATTAATTTTACATGAATATTAGAAACTTTCTGGGCATTCTACTAAATCCTCCAACAAGGTATTCAGGTAGTTTCATGCTGGTGGAAATAAATTGAAATTCTGTAGCTGATGTTCTCTGTGGTGAATTTATACTGAATAATGATGACAGACATTGATTTCCACGCAGTTGGTTTCAACATAAGCCAACAGAGCTGTCTCACAAATCGCTGCCTTTTTGATGACAGGACAGCGAGATGGCAAGGCGAGAGGTATAAATTACACTTAGTTTACTTAAGAAATAAGCCTGCATCATCAACATAGGAAAGACATCCAGCATCACTTCTACCATGAGTATGCAGTCCAAGGAAAGCAAATAACCAGCAACAAAAAATCTCAGAAGGAGCCTTCCTAGGGCATTCACGGGTCCTCTTGGAAGGATAAAAATGGTCCACGATCCATCATTCATAACTTCACTGATCATATCAGGCTGTTTATAAGCAAACTTGGTTTCATGTGGTGCCAGACAAAGATGTAAACACTGGCTGGTGCCTGCAAGGAACATCACAACCCATATCACACGGTGCTGCACTCAGACAGAATACGTGGGAACGAGAAGGGTTTTTTTATTTTGGGTATAAATAACAGTTTAAATCACTGAAAATCATTGTTTCGCTACAATATTGGGAGAGGCATGTTACACAGGCTGGGCTGATTTTTCAGTAATTGCTTCTGCAAGTCTGTAGCTGACTAAAACTGTCACCAACAAAAAAAAGATGTGTTTGGAAATGGGCCTGCAATTTCCAAGGATTTCAAGCTCCTGGGATTGCTCCCCTAGGCGAGGGGAAACAACTGCTGTCTTAAAGGCAGGAAAAACACAGCCAACGGTCAGCAAGTTGTTTATAGTAGAAACGATCGATACCCTCATACTGTGCACAAGGTACAGAAAAGGAACTTGGAATGGGATAAAAGGAACAAATTAGTAATAACTAATACATGCTTCCACCAACAATAGCATGTAGGCACCAGGGACTAATAAACGTATTAACCTTACCTATGTTTTCTTAAACTTAAATTTTAAACTATCAGATGAAACTTTATAATAAGACTGCAGGGTTTTAAAAGCTTTCCCCATGTAGAGATGGAGCACTCACAGCCTCTAAGCCCAGCATAACATGGCAGTCATTTCTGGCTGTACTGTTCACACCAAATTGTTATATTCATAGTCTCATATATATATATAAAATAGTCTCTTCTCTTTAAAGCAAATCCCTGGGCTGTGCAGGGAATAACAGAACACTCTGGGTGAAAGCAGACCCTATTCACATCTCTCTTACTAGATCCCTTAAAAAAAAAATCAATCAAAAATTAATTGAGCTTAATGCACCGTACCAGTGGTGATATCAGTTCCTGCAAACCACTTTCTGCTGCACTTTAGAAGTGGAGATTCAAAGCATCAGTGTCAACCTGGTTTTCCAGGATTCATCCTTAGAAGCAAATTTGCCAAGCAGTGGCAGACAAATTCTCTATAATTTCTGTAATTTCCTTACAAAGCACTGATGGTCACTGCTACAGCCAGGTTCTCCCAGATGACTTCCACTAAAGGAAGAACAGGAATTGGAAGAGAGAGTAAATGCTACTCGGATGTGACTGTAGGAACCGTGCTGGATTTAACCCTAAATTTCAATGATGTTGATATGAATGAATCTAGTGGAGACTAGTGGCTCATTCCTGCATACAAATACCACAATAAATTTGACAATAGGTCCCTGAAGCAGAAGGCTATAAAGGGTTTATAAACTCCTTTGTGTAGTCATAATACTAGAGAATCAGACTGGGTTACAGGAGCTTATGTGTTAATACATCACACTTTTATAATCCCCCTTCCCACCTTTTTTATATCAATACTAAGCAGAATGTTCATTTTGTGAATATTCCCTGTCTGAGCTTTCTGTTTTGGCATCAAGCTGCTTACCACATGGTATCGTTTAAATGCTCTGATTAGAAGACACATTCAATTACCTGCCAGCAAGGCTCTACAGATATTAGGACACTATGAAATTACTCTAAGTTTATAGAATTTAAGAGAGCAGATCATTTAATAAACCCTCTCAGCAATGCTGCTCAGCAGAATTAGTCTTTTGAGAATGGTTTCACTTAATTAAATTTACTTTTTTTTTGAAGAATAACCTCTGTAGCATCTGAAAAAGTTTCCATCGAGCACTTTTGGATTCATCAGTATTAAACCACAAAGGTCTCAGCTCCCATTGAGTGTCAGGGAAGAGCTGCCTAGCAGAGTTTATGCATTGCAGAGCTTGAAGATGCTGGTTTTGTGCTGGCATCCAAGGAGGAGGCTCTGCCATGGGTTTGCTTGTTCAGTGGTGTCTCGGTCTGGTCAAATCTGAGACGAGAAGATGAAGACTGAAGGGTCAGAAGGGATGAGTCAGGAAATGTTTTGCTTTTACTATAGTCCCCCCAGAGTGGAAACTTTGGAGGAATCCCTTCTCCAAGATAATATTGATTGTAATTTATTACGTACTATGTTTCAGGCAGTTAAAAAGAAAAGAAAAGAATAAGTCCAGTGTTTGGCCATGGAGATCTGCCCGGTCAAAAAAAAAAAATAAAAGGCACAAGCTTACACAGACCAAGTGTGTAAAAAGTAGGGAGTGATTCACTGGCAATGGGAACTCTGTCAGAATTAGGAAATTAAGTTCATTAAAGGTGTGGTAACTTAATTTTCTATGCAAGCATGTAATGATGAAGGTTGGGCAGAAAAAAACGTTCAGACATCCAATTTAACACAAATCCACCCAAACTTGGCAAGGTGGAGTGTCCCCAGCTCAGCCCAGCCTCCTGGCTCCCTATTTAGGTTACTTTTGCTCTAAATAGTCCAAATTAGCCCTGGACTGTTTACCCTCCTTGTCCCCTTCATCAGCATCCCGCTGTGCCAACAGCAGGAGAGCAGCTGGGCTCTGGGGGCTGCCGTGAGCATCCATGGGAAGCAGATCCCCAAAGCCCCTCCAGAGGAGCCCCCATAGAGTGCCCATGTCCCAGAGCATGAGGAAGATGCATCCCAGAGGGAGACATGGCCCTGCTTTCCCTCCACACCAGGCATCTCCCAATGTGCAGCCCCTTCTCCCCTCGTGCTGGACTCTCCTTTCCACATCTTTCACCCTTTTGTCTTTCTGGGTATTCGTGTTTGTGGCATCAGTCGTTCTCTGACCCTTCTCCAGCATCCATGGGACCACAGCGACTGCTTTTCCCCAGCTGGGTTCAGGCTTTTTGCTTGCTAAATTCTTTAAATTTCTTCTGTACACTAATAACACATGCACTGGAACCATAAAACCCTCCTATTAATGAACAGTGTTCCCCGGTCATGTTCTTTCTATAAGGTGTACTCATGATCAAGTGTGTGGCAGATGAACAAGTCTTCCCTCTGATTATTGAGAGAAAAGCCAGAGATTAATCCTCTTCTTTTATTCAGCTTGATTCCTTATATTCACTGCTTCTTGATTTAAAAGAAAGGCACAAAACCAAAGCAACATCTGCTTTGACCTCATCATATGCTCCTTTTTGCAATGAAAACTTTTACAACTGGCTTCACAATCCCTCTCCTTGCCTCACTTACCCTAAAAATGCTTAAACAAAAATGAAACAAATTTTGTTTCCCAAACAAATCCTGAGATTTTCCTCCTTTCTTGTATTACTGGGGGTCATGTGTTGCCTATCCCAAACTGAGATCCTGGATTAATTTACCAAAGCCCATGAAATCACTATGGTTCATGTCTATATACCTAAAATGAGAATCCTCTCCACGTTCTTTAATTCTCTGGGGGGGGGGTTATTAGTATAATGAAAATTTCTGGTGGCCTATTAGCATGATATAAAACTATAAATATTTCCTCCTTCAGCAAGGAGCAGGTTTTCCAGAAAATCTGACCTGGATTATTTCAGGGAAACTCAGTGAAGAGTTGCAGTGAGAGACATCGCTGCAACCCTGCGATGCCCCCAAACGCTTCTGCTGCCCATGCAGAGGATCTTCTCCCACCACTCCCAACCCAGCCACCCATGGCATGGTCCTACCTTGTGCTTGGGTATAAAAGGCCTTAAGAAAGCAGCTCCTGGGGTGAACAATCATTTCGTAGATGGTATTGGAACAAGTCAGCTGGGATCCTGGGGGATGTAACAGCAGCTTCAGTGGAGCTGCGTTGTTCTGCACTGATAAGAACAGTGAACAGGGACTCAAATTCCACATTTCATTTTGACTGCTGATTGTGCATCTCCTGTTGGGTTCATAACAGGCTCTTACTAATTCTGGCTTTATTGCCTGTGCCTGAAGGCAGTGATCAGTCTCGTTCCAATTAACGGTCGTTTCCACACCACCTAAATCAAATTCTGAGATGTGGCCTCCTAAGTAGGAGACGAGCCCCAGGTGACCCACCAGAAACCACAGCTCCATCCTCCTCCTCCTCATCAGACAGAGCTGCTGGGGGTGGCAGAGGGGAGCGAGGAGGCAGGTGACTTGTTAGAACACGGATTTTTGACACCGTGCATTTCACTGTGGATTTGCTGTGGTTTTATTCTGCCTTCTGAAAGCTGTGAGAGTGAACATTATTAAAATTTAAAAAATAAAATAAAATTTAAAAAAAAAAAAAGGGCAAAAAGAAAACAGTGAAAAGCAACAAGGAAGGTTTCTGTCCAAAAAAAAGTCCGAAACTGGCTCCAATTGGACCTCAGTACGGAAATGCTGGAACTCGTACCCTCCAGTGGCAAAATAAAACAGGCTACCATTATTAGAAATTTTCTACAGCTAAAGATGTAACATCATAGCTAAATTCAGTCAGAGACAGGTCGAGCAACAAAAACCAGGAGCCAAGGCAGTCTAGTCTGGTCTGAAACTTGATTCAGGCACCAGATTATGAATAGATTTAACTAGTTTGCCAAACGAAAATGTAGATTTTGGCAGTGTTCAGGCTTTTTTTATTTTTTTATTTTTTTGGTGTGCTATATGTGGAGTCCTATTGCACGCTGTGGGGATATGAGAAAAGAGCCTTTTTATATTATATAACTACTTGACGCACATGTGTGTGTATATATAATATAAAAAACACCATTAACCCCATAAATGCTAAAAAACCTGAAGGACCCCTGCCTGACGTACCTTAGTAAGGAACATGCTTTGCCATGGTCCTATGCAGCATCATCTAAAACACTTCTGAAAGCGATAGGAGGGTATTTCAATGTTTAAAAAAAAATAGGTTTAAAATACCCACAAGGCTGCAGCCCACATATGTACAGCAAGAAAAACAAACAGGCGCTCTCTGGAGGTGTATTTTGATGACAGATGCCAGTTCTCTGTGGTCAGAGTTCGCTCTGATTCCGTTCAGGTATGTGATCTAGGAAGTAGTAAAAAAGGTAGAAGTTTAAAAAAGAAAATCGGATCAAGGTGGGGAGGAGGAGATGGTCAAAGGAGAAAGGAGCAGACGCCTGCTTGCTGTGACTGCTCCTTGGCTGGGGGCTTTTTTGGGGTATTTCATTAAGAAGGAAAACACACATCAGTCTGTGCATGTGAGTATTTGCCAGATGTCAGCATAAATATCTCTATTACCCTTTGAGCTCCAGAGCTGCTGTCACCCAGACAAAGGACACCAATTCGCACTTGTACAGCACGAGGTTTCAGCATCTCATTGTATCACAGAGCACTTGAGTCAACAGTTTGAAGTGAAGTGGCTGTGCATTAGTTAACTGGAGTAGAGATGTCATGGCACAGAGAACGGGGCTTTGAGAGTTGTATAAATACCTACACATGAGAAAGAACATGACTATCAAGTTGACACCCCTAAAAGAACCCAAATTTTGTCCTTCCTTGTATCTAGCATATTGTACAGCTGGTTATTTCCTAAGTTGTCATGCTAAGGATTTAATATGAACTTGTATTATAGATTTGGAATTAATCTCTTCAACCACTGCATGTATCCTTAAATTCACTTACTGATTGTAACCTTTTATTTTATTAAGGTATTCTTCACAGCTAAATCACTGGGAACAGCACAGGTATGGCAGGATGCCATGCTTTAGCCTTCTTTACTGTGGAAGTGTTGATTACCTTGGTCCTATAAGAATTACAACATCTACTGGTTGGCCAGTACCTAGGAATAGATATAGGCCAGTATCTAGGATTAGAATCCTGCTCTAGGATTAGAATAAATGTCACTCTGTCACCATGGTGTTGTGTCTCTATCTGAACAGGTTTTGCCATCAGGCTACTAACACTGCATGGAATTGGTTTTCCTCTAGGGAAGTCCCAGAAGAGATCAGCACAAAGGTGCCACTGTACCCTTGGCACACTTGGAATACTTTCATTTGCAGTGAATTCAAATTACCCCCCAAAAGTCCATGAAGAGTTACTACGTGACCCAAAGTACCAAGGTGATCGTCAGTACTCATCATCCTCTCTCTGAATGCCAAAGCTTGTGTGGTTGCTTGCTGGAGGGTTTGCAGCAGGACCCCTCCATAAGGGATGCTGAACTGGTCCAGGTCAGACTACACTTAAAGGAGACATTTCTCACCTCAACACCTATTTCTGGATTCTCAGTGTTTTCTCTTATGTATTGTTTATTAAAAAAAACCAACTCAACCAAGAACCCCTGAAAAGATCCTGTGGTTAGAAATCACCTTTCTCAGTGGTACCCACACCTGCCCAGGAGACACTCGGCGATGCAGACAGCAGAGACAGCTCTCGCAGCAGCAGATTTCCCTCTGGCTGGGAGTATCACAGAGGAGAATCCACATGCTGTTTGTGACATTCATTAATCACCCAGCTAATTTGTTTTTACACAGGAGTGCTGACAGCAAACGAATGTTATTACAGCAACAGCACACTGCATAATCCAGACTATTATGGTATTAGAATCGATGAAAACGGCTGCTCTGTGTTCACTTGTGCTCAATTCTCTATCCAACTGCAATTGTAAATATATCTATTTTTATTCACATCTGCTGAAAGAAATAGACCTACCATATGTGGCCAGAAGGATAAAAGGATCACTGGTGTCTTTTTCTTCCTCCTCCCTCCGGTCCTTATCTCAGGAACATGAGTTGAAAACTGGCCCAGAATTTACTGACTGTTCAGAGACTTTTTATGAGGCAATGCTTTCTCTGGCTGATGCTGAGAATATATATATATTTATATATATGTATACACATGCACACGTATTATTGTGCCTAAGGTTATTTCTTCAGTAAATCTCTTTCATGTTTGTATACAGTATGCATAGGCAGTAGTCACACAAGAGAGAAAAAATAATCCAGTGGTAAAGGTTAACCTGGGATTTGAGAGATCTGTTTTTAAATCTTCACTCTGCCACAGGCTTCCTTTTCAATACATAGATACAATATACATCCACCATGGAAAAGGCACATAGGGCAGTGTCTACACTGTCCCTCAAATGCAGACCTGAACCCACAGCAGAGTCTACAGAGTCTAAATCTGCATCGCTTTTGCACTTTTAGGAGCCCACAGCCAGCAAAGGGTTTCAGGGAGCTTCGACCCACACAGGACAGGGACAGACTTGGGCTTCACCCTTCAGGACAAGAAGAAACCTGCTCAGCAATTCCTTTCTGTCTAGACACATGTAAGCTTGATACAGATCTTGATACAGCCCTCTGCTCTATCCCACAGGGAGATCCCAGGGGTAGACAGTGCAGAGGAGATAGGTGAACCCATACAATTACCAGAGGACCCTTGGGAGAAGGTAATTAATTCATTTTCCCCCTCTTGCTCTGCTGTTCTCCTGAATCCTTTGCAAGCCAATACTCAGGTCACTTTTTGTGTCAAACTGCTTTGCAAAGTGGAAAGAAGGGACCAAAAAATCTATAAAATGTGTATTATGGAGGCTTTCACATTCCCTTGGGCATCATCTTGGGGTTAGATGGTGGAGGAGGAACCCCTAACAGCTGCAGTGGAGGAAGCACAGGAATTGTGTGGGTGCCCCAGGGGGGTTGTGTTAGCGCCCTGTCAGCACAGTTGCTCATATGTCGTCACACTGAATAATGGATTTGCTCATGTTCAACACCACATGATTTTTAAAGCATTTAAAGCTCAGCTATAGCTGTAAGAATTATTTTGAAACAGATGGGCACCTGGCCTTTCACAGCATGGCAACTCCCTGCTCTCCCTTATTTTCTGCAATACACATAAAAACCTAGTGCGGCAATAAAGAGAGGAGAAGAGGGGGTTTAGGTGTTTAAATGCTGCAAAGTTATTAATACCAGTTTCAAATATGTGATTGTGTTGTGTTATTGCTGGTAGGACAGTATAAAAAAAAAATCACAACAATAAAATGAAAAAAAATTGAAAGGCATTTTTAGCAATAGTTTCAGGAGCCATGCACATGGCCTTTATTGCATTGAGATTTGAACCACTTGGGTTGTTACCAATTTATAACAGAGTCCTGCTTTACATGGTTGCAGAATGATTTACAAGAGTTCTTTTTAGCCTCTCATCAAGCACAGACTAAGTACACTAAAAAATGGACCAAAACCCCAAACCCAGCTTCAGGCTGCATTGAGGAAGACCTGAAGAGATATGAGACCAAATCATAAATACACTGACACCCAGTTCTACCTGGAAATCTTAATGGGCAGGGAAAACAGATTGCTCCTTCTCCTATCTGTTTGTCTTCCATTATTTGTGGTCTCTCACACAGTAGGAAAGTTGTGGTTCCCCTGATTTGCTCACTCATTCTGTTATTAGAGGAGATCTTGCCCTGCACCATGGGGACCCATTTTTCTGTCCTCACTCTTCAGCCAGTGCGGGGATCCCCGTTCATCAAAACCATTTGTCAGAAAGTTAAAACATGTCTATGCTTCTTCCTTCCCGTTTTCTCTTGTTCAAATACTGCCAGCCAAAAATGTGTTCGTATGCTTTATGCATGAGGAAAGGTGACTATTGATGCTAGCAAATGTGTGGTCATTTTTTTTTTTCTTGTCAAAAATCAGTCTCTGGAATCACTGATGCCTTGTGAAATTACAGTCTAATGTAACCAACTGGAGTATAATGTAACCAGTTTCTTTACTTTTTGAGAAAATTGTTCTCCTGGAGGTTGAAACACAAACCCAAGAAATATATGAAGTTATTTTTGTCCCTAGTCAGAGGAAATTAATGAAATAGCACCTCCCATTCTGTTGACATTGGCTGAGATTGCCCAAGTCCTTAGTAATATTGGGGTTCCCATTATTGGGAATACTGTAATCACAGAAGTGATTCGGAATATTATACTGGTGGGAATGTCCATGTGAGCATCAATGCAGCTGAATACTTAAGCTCATGCTTAACTATAAGCAAATAATCGGTTGGAGTCAATACTTACAGAGCTATGATAAAATACATACTTACATACTGGATGGAGGGCTATAACAAAAATATGTGCACTGAAAGGCCGACTTCAAACATCAGAAACCATCAGTAAACATTGCCTGAAAAAAGATTTAATCAATATATATTTAGGAGTATGCATCCACATTTAAAATACAATACTTTTGTCACTTTTGTATAACTGGCTTAATGATTTTTAATAATCATGACATTTCCAACACAGTTTTTCAGTTTGCAGTATTTTGGTGTCTAAACCAACCAAACAGGAGCCATTCCTCCCTTTCAGCTCCTGTGTGAAAATTTAGCTTAGCATCTTTGAACAATTTATCTGTGCTTTCAACTTCTTGACCCTGGAGTCATTGCTATATCAAATATTGTATTGTCACCTCTATGTATGAATTTGTCAGGGAAATGACACAGGGAGGCCAAATATACACAGCGAAATAAGGAACCTCAGTAAGAAGAAAACATATTGTTCTTGGCTAAGCAAGCCATGAGTCAGCATCTATTTTGATAACAATCTTTGAAAATAGAGATTTTTCTTTGAACAGATATGTGAGTTTACTGCAGTTCTCCCTGGACTTCAGCATTCCTCAGTACTTTTAAATTTGCACTACATGAAAAACTCTATCCCAAATAATTTGTGCATTAATAATAGTTATACACAGTAATAAAATTTGCGTGAAAAGTAAATATGTGAACTGGAAATGTTTTTAAACTAAATATGTTTTTGGAAGCTGTAATTGACATTTAATCTCATTTGTGCTAAAAAAGATGTATTTCATTTACTGTGTAAGTGTGTAATTATATGCCTTGATATAATCGGTTTTATTCTCTTCTCATATGAAGAAGAGCCATTATATGAAATTTTCTTTGGCCTCTAAAGATACAGTTTCCTCAGAGTAATTCCAGCACCATTTTTTTCCTCTTTAATCTCTAATATACCTAATGAAGAACTAGTTAAATAGTCATCAGATGAGGACTAATTCCAGCCCAGTTTCCACTGGAGTTACCATGGGATAAATCCCATCCATTACAGTGGCGTTCCTGAAGGATGCTGCTGTGTGAGGATGGGATGGGTGGATGAGGGAGCTGGCATCATCCCCACCACTTCCCCATCCCAGGACTCAGAGTGAGAGAACTCGTGCAGGAGAAGGATGAGGTGTTGCAGCAATGCCCCTCTCCCTCTCTGTGTTTGCACCTTGTTTGCTTTTCCTTCTCTCTTTGGATCCTTTTTGCAAGGAGAGCAGTGGTACCTGAGCAGTGATGCTGGGCCTGAGCCTGATCTTGCTCCACAAGACCCAAAATCAACTCCTGGGGTTCAGTGGGGTGTAGAGAACCCCAAAAGCATGGCAGGATCAGGTCCAGTGACAAGGAGAAGCTGTACTCAAAACTAAAAGAGAAAGAAAACCAAGAAAGCTCTTACAGCATCATGTAGCTCCTTCTCTTCGGAGAGAGACCCCCATAAACATTTCCCTTCTAACCTTCCTGATACCGAGTGTAGCAAATCAACAACAGAGGTATGAAACCCAACCCCCAGTCCATGAGCAGTCAGCCAGGAGCAGACCTTGGCCATGGACCCCTTCCCTTTCCTATGCTGCCCTGGTCTGCTCTCCCCCTCTCCCCCATCCCTTCCCTTCCACTCATTGTACGGCTTCCAAGATTTCTCATGGAAATCACCCCATGGCTTGTTTTCCATTGCAGGTTAATACCGGACTTCAGGCTGTTATTTTCTTTTCCCTGACATGTCGTCCATCACATTATGATTATTAGAGTTTTCTTTTGAAGAGTTACCTGAGGTGGAGTCCAATTGGTCTCGAGGCTGCTGAGGAAGGATGCCAGGGCTCGGGAGCACTGCCAGCCGCTGCTGTGGCTCACGCACAGACAGCAATAGCAGCAACCAGCTCGATTTCATGCCATGATTTAAGATACAGTCTGTAAGGGTATATGGATGATAAAGCTTCAGCGCCTGTTAGAGAGCTGGAAGCAGGAATGGTGCCACTTCAATGCAGAGAGAACGATCAGCATTTAATATATTTAATGGCCAAAGAGCTATATATCAAATGACAGAAAGCAACAAAGGAGAGGTTTAGTGGATGCTAACTCGAACCCTCTTGGAGTTTCCAGGCTCTCTTGCCAGTTTTGGGAATCCAGTAGTGGCTAACAGATGCTGCAAATCCTATCTATTAATGGTTTAAATAAAATTATCTTGTATATTCTGTCTTATTCTGCAAGGCATTGCAGGCTGGAGTCTGCCAGCCAAACTCACACAAAGGTCTCAGGGACTGTGGCACTGATCTCACTTTGCATTGCTGCTCATGTGGACTTCAGCAGCGTTGCTCATGCTAGAGCACACACCAGTGAGAGCTGCTCGGAAGGGCTTGGAAGACCAGCTTGTCATATTCTGTCAATGTATTTATTAATAACAGAGTTAAAAGTAGCAGCAGGACACTGAGCATCTCTGGTGGTACTCCACTGGTTTCACTCCATCAATTTCTATGTCTTCCCTCCAGTTTATACCCACTTTCACCATCTGCTTCTAGCCAAGACCTGGCTGTGCTGGTACTGAATAAAATGTCATGTCCAGAGATATGGCTTTTCCCAGCAGATTCAATCGACTTGAAGTGCTGCTGGAGAAACCATCTTATTTTCTTTCTTGTCTACCAACGTAACTATTATGTTTTTTTAACCAATAACATAAAAACCCAGGGGAGGGAAAAAGACTCAAACCCCATCACAACTCACTTTCTGGACCTCAAGCACTCTGCTAAGCGGGTGCTAACAGTGGAATTAGCAACATGCATTTTGTCTATCTTGGCATTTCAGAGCACAAACACCAGCTAAATGTCCAAGGCAATTTATTTTCATGAGGTGTTTTAAATAGAACCAGTGTATCAGCAGCTGAATGGGATGACAGTGGGGTAAGGAGATGGTGGGCAAAAATAAAAAAAA